>NMRB01001311.1:145072-169630 GCA_002633025.1 Notospermus geniculatus
AATCATGACCCTGTCAGTTGGCTCGTTGACCGAGTGGATAGAGCGGTGGATTACAAATCAGACGGTCGACGGTTCGAATCCCGTCAAAATGACTACAATTTTTTTTCTTTGAGTAGTGTAAGAGGTATCCGGAGATGTTGACAGCTCTGTTGCCTGAAGGCAAATAAGGTGGCGCCCTCCTGGCGTCGTGGTGTATATCATGTTCTGAGCCTTCGTTTGAGGTGTTTGCAGGGCGTTTGCAATTCTCTTGCTCGTCGCATGGGGGCTTTTTGTTCGTTCACGTCAGCTTTAACAATGCTTGTCAATGTCAATTACAAACCTCGTCTGAATAAAACTCTCCTTCCTCATACGGCTCTTCGCTTGTCTGACCAGGGCTCTCAAGTTCTGCGCTAGCTGCAATGGTGACCTCTCTTGGGTGTTCTCTCGCTGGAACCTTCTCCGATATGGTCACTTCTTTTGGTGGTGTGTGTGTTTCAGAATCAGGGGCAGCTGTAACCATGAATACATAGAACTGAACTAGCGAATACACATTGAACATGAAACGATCACTCATAGACTTTATAGATGCAAACAAAAGGAAATTAGATTGTCGTCGTGGGTTTAGTCTGAAGATCAAACCGTGTCCTCAGCGCAGTCCAGGTATAACTGGAACACTATCATGGGCACAGTCCATGTAATGTATAATCAGACAGCTATCCAGGGCACAGTCCATGTATAATCAGACAGCTATCCTGGGCACAGTCCATGTATAATCACACAGCTATCCTGGGCATAGTCCAGGTATAATCAGACTGTTATCCTGGGCACTGTCCAGGAGACTGTGGCCTTGGGTGCAGCCAAGGTGTAATCAGAAGGCTATACTGGCACAGTCAAAGTATAACCAGATCCCTACCCTGGGTGCAGTCCAGGTAAATCAGACCACTATCCTGTTATTCTGGGCAAAGTCCAGATATAATCAGTCTGTTATTCTGGGCACAGTCCAGGTATAATCAATCTCCTATCCTGGGTAAGGGCCAGGCATAAGCATACTCTTATCCTGGGCACAGTCCAGCTATAATCAGATCAGTATCCTGGGCAACGTCCAGGTATAATCTTATTCCATCATCCTGGTACATGTATAACAAATGAGCTATCTCAATACAACAATCTGCTTGCCATGTGTTATTTTCTAACATGCGTACCTATCGTAGCCTTGTATGGAGGTGGTGGCAATGAGACATGCTTGTTGGCCACAGAAACTGGTCTCTCCTCATCTCCATCAGAGAACGATAAGTCCTTATCACGCTGTGGAATAAATGCTTTGTCCTGAAAAATGAATAAGGAGAAATGCATGATTTTGTGACTCTGTATAACTTGAGATGACTGAAAATTTCACTTACAAAATCTCCAGTTTGATGACTGCTATCCAGGGCACATATACCCGATAAGATCACACCGCAGCTTGCGGCATGATCCTGATATAATCAGTCCCAATCCTGAGTATGATCCTGGTATATGCAGGCTGTTATCATGGGCATATTCCTGATGACTGCTACCTCATAGGTGTTATCCTGGTGTAATCAGGCTGCTACCATGGGTACATTTCTTGTATAATCATGGTGCTATCATGGGTATATTTCTTGTATAATCAGGATGCTATCATGGGTATATTTCTTGTAAAATCATGCTGCTATCACTGGTATATTTCTTGTATAATCAGGCTGATATCAGGGGTATATTACCTGTATAATCAGGCTGTTATAATGGTATATTTCCTGCATAATCAGGATGCTATCATGGGTATATTTCTTGCATAATCAGGTTGCTATGATGGGTGTATTTCTTGTACAATCAGGCTGCTATGAAGGGTACATTTCTTGTATAATCAGGCTGCTGTCATGGGATATTTCTTGTATAATCAGGCTGCTATCAGGGGTATATTTCTTGTAAAATCAGGCTGCTATCATGGGTATATTTCTTGTATAATCAGGCTGCTATGAAGGGTACATTTCTTGTATAATCAGGCTGCTATCATGGGTATAATATTTCTTGTATAATCAGGTTGCTATCACGGGCATATTTCTTGTAATATCAGGCTGCTCTCATGGGCATATTCCTGATTATTCAAATTGCTATCCTGGGTATATTACTGACATAATCAGACCTCAAGTCTAGGTGTAAGCTGCCTACCTCTTTTTTCTTGTCATGTTCCTTTGGAATGACATGACCATCGACTGCCTTTTTGTCGAACATTTTGGAATGGCGTGCCTTCAGCTCTTTCGGGTGAGGCGTGTTGTGTCTTACGAAATTACTCTGTAAATAAAGTTCCAAACAAACAGGATTAACCCATAGGTACCGACATACAGAGTTGGCCATATGCCAGGAAAAGACAAAATACCGAGACAGGGCCAGCGACATTGGTCAATTTAAAATTTGCGCCACGCCGAATTGTCACGGTCTGAGGCATTTAGGGTGGCATATTCATGTGTGCCAAATCAAGATAGTCCATTCTGCAAGCTTCCTGTTTTGAAATTGTCAGATTTGTTTGTTTTTGGAGCTAAAACCTGCAGGATATCTCACAAATTTAAGCTTAGAATCAGCTAGTAAATAACCGCACAATGTCGTCGGGGTTGCATTTAGACATGATATTGCGGTGTGTGGTGGGAATAATCTGTTATTTATCGGGTTCTTCTAGCTAAAACTACACCATGGAGTAGGATTCTTCTGACGAGGTTTACTTTACTCCTCCTGGCACAAAATTGCATCTTTACCATGGATATTGTCCAGAAATGCCTCACTCCAAAATGGCCTCCGGTCCCTAGGGACTTTTAAGGTACACGTAAGCCTTCGGCAGGCCTCGTATTTTAAGGCGAGCAAAAAAAGTGCATGTGCCTCACAAACAGTAGAAATTCTATTGTTTGCGAGGCGCATGCACTTTTTTGCTCGCCTTAAAAGACAAGGCCTGCTTCGGTACCTGTGGGTTAACGCTCTGAAGTACATGTACAGCCCACTCTTTACAATGCTTTCAACAGTGAACACCGACAAGAAATCTGCCAAGCAGCACTAAAAACGTTAATCCAACTGCACGGTTTGTTAATTAATCCATCTGCACGGTTTGTTTACCCTCCCTGTCAAGCAGTCGGTGGTAAAAAACATAAGCACTCAAATGGCAAATTACTAATGTAAAACAATTACGCGTTGACAAGCTCAGAAATAGGAACCTTTTAATCAATATGATAGTTTTATGTAGGAGGGGGTATTTAAGACTGCTTGAGAAGATCGGATTCAGCCAACCCTGGGGATTCGCTAAAAAGACAACTACGTTAACTTCTTCAATACTGAATGACAGATTTATCAGAGAGCACCTGTGATTCCATTTTTTCGTGCAATCTGTATTGAATGAAGCAGGATATCATGTGACGCTTTCTTGGCTGCTGTGAAAAGATGCTGATAAAGTACGGTAAACATTGCATATAACGGATCCGCATAACGGATCCTCGTATATAACGGACTGAAACTCCCAGTCCCAGTCTGATGCATTTCCATTAAAACTGCATCACATATAACGGATACTGCATATAATGGACGACAATATCTCATTCAATTGAATCCGATATACATAAGTTGTACTCTATTTATTTAAAGTACGATTCACCCTAACTTCAACATGGGCAAAGTGCCAAGCTTGGAAATATGCACAAGTCGGTGCCCTGGTAATAATTTCCTGTTTGACCTACTGCCCCACGGAGAGCTCGGTTGATGAATCATCATTTTTGTTTTATTTAGGCCCTAGTCAAGTGTTCCCTGCAGGTGGCTGGTTCATGTTTCTTTCATGAACCAGGAACTGTTATGACATGTTGGATAAATTTAGCGTCCTTTTATTTACGTGAATGACAGGCCAGATGTGTAATTCGCGAAAATAAATGGCACACGAACAATTAGGGTTGTACAGAGACAACTTGGATTATATTAGAGGGGATGCGCAGCTTTCCAACTCCGACTCCGACTTCAACTACCAGAATGAATTGCAGTCCGCTGTAGACATCCTTGATAAAAACGATTTGATAGACGTTTGCAAATCATAAAATGCCATAACTTTGTGGCAGAATAATTTCGACACGTAATCGGAAGTGCATGTAAATCGCAAATATTATAGTCGTGTTTCAAGTCGTAACGACTAGGATTACGACTTCAATATTCATTATTTATCCGCACTTCCGATTTATAAATATAAGGCCAAATTTTTCTGCCTTCAATTTGTGGTGTGTGACGAAATGAACACTTCTATCAAATCGTTTTTATCAAGGATGTCCATAGCGGACTGCAATTCATTCTCATAGCTGAAGTCGGAGTCGGAAAGTTGCGCATCCTCTCTATTGTTTTAATTTCTAGCCAAGTTATCTTGTCAGGTGCAAAGGACTACTTGTCAGAATTTTCATTAACACTCCTCAAACATCATCGGTGAACTAACGATTGATGGCATTTACCAAGCTTATGATCAAACAAACGACAACACAGAGAAAGATGAAACACTTGTAGAACTCAAGAATGGTATTCGTTTTATACGTAAGCGGAGATAAAAGCACATTCATACGCAGAGGAAGGAAAGGAAACGAAACTTGCATTCAATGAAACACAATCAAAAAGTTTGGATAGGAAATGAAAGCACACTTGCACACAGAATGGGTTGGGAAGGAGGCACACTGCAAGGGGTAGGAGATGACCACACATTCACAAATGTGACCCTCTGCTACAAAACCAGTGTTAAGTCGCATGGAAAATGAGCCTAAACGTACCAACATGACACCAGGAGATAAAGACAGAAATAAAACTGAGACTTCACAACACTCAGGCAGACAATACTGAAAGTGACAAATACATTGGTGCCAACTTGCCAACCTCAATGAGGAACTTTGGAGCCGTCAGAGGCCGCTACGAGTTACCGGTCCCAGAACGTCATGAAATTTGACGTCACAGGGCAGAAATGCATGCCACAACGTCGTCCATAATGACGTGGGCGCCGTGGCTCACGCACTTGACGCCAAATTTTGCGACGTTCTAGGACCGGTAACAGGCAGCCTCTTACGGCCACCGACGGCAGAAAAGTTCCCCATAGCCGTGGTTACACTACATAGAAATACCCGGGTTTTTTGACACCCGGGTCTAGCCCGGCTCTGAAAAATCCCTCCTGAGGCCCGGTGCCCGTCAACACCATTCAAATTTTGTGAGGGGGGCCTAAATTAAGGTCTCCAAAACCCGTTCGAGCTCGGAGGGGATTATTACACCGGGTTTTTAACAGGTGTGGACAGAAAAAACCCGGGTTCGACACGGGTTTTTTATGTAGTGTAACAAGGGCTAGAGTGTCTGATGACTGGTTTTGTGGTGGAGGGTAACATTTGTCAATTTCAGTGTTGTCTGTCTATTGTGAAATCTGAGTGATCCTGTTTCTATCTTTATCTCCTGGTGTCATGTCGGTTCGTTTAGACTCATTTTCCGTGCGACTTTACACTGGTTTTGTGGCGGAAGGTCACAAATAAGGAGTAGGAGATGATCACACATTCACAGATAAGGAGTAGGAGATGATCACACATTCACAGATAAGGAGTAGGAGATGATCACACATTCACAGATAAGGAGTAGGAGATGATCACACATTCACAGATAAGGAGGAGGAAATGATCACACATTCACAAATCATGGAGTAGAAGATAATACTGAGGTTTCACAAACCTGATGGAACACGAAGTATGAAAAATACGAAATTCGACTTCATTTTCATGATCTAATGTATTTCAGGAGATGGTTGGTACCAGAAATATCGCCTGCTGCGACAGTGTCTTTCAGCTTATGACGCTGACCGATAGAGTTATGGTGTATTTTTACCTTTGAAATTTCTATCTGTTGCCACTTTTGTACCACTTCGTACCTACAAAGTGGAAATTCACAAATTGAAGATGCACCATAACTTTCTCGGTCTTACACGATATGCTAAAAGATGCACTGGTAGCAGGGACATTCGTGGTACCAACCATCTTCAGAAATATAACAGGTTCTGGAAATGAAGTCAAATTTCTCATTTTGTACTACGTATTTTGTCAGGTCTGCGAAACTTCACTATTCACACACCAAGAAAATACACCCCAAATGACAGATACTGAAGAGAATTTCGAGAGATGTCGGTACATTCCAAGTGGCACCCCAAGTATTAGGAAGATGAATTTAATACCCTGAGCTACGGTGCTGCCACCTTGAAGTGCAACATCATTACTGGTCGGAGGTTCTCTACAGCAGACGATTTTACAGACCTTTCCAACAAAGATGGTGGCCAACTAGTTCTCCCACATGACGTCATGGCCATTCATCGTCCAAGCATGTTATAACACTACCAAACGCATCCTCTCAGACAATTATTTGTGTGGCGGTCTAGGAAAACCCATCGGATTTCGCATTTGAGGAAAGTGTTAATGGCCTTGGTGAACCCGCACATTTCAATAGCTGAAATGTACTACGTAACAGGTGAACAGTAGCAGATCAATGCACAGGCAATCTGACAGCCCTTGTTGATCATTCAGCGACGTCCGACGGGTTTTCCTAGACCGCCACACATTTTCCCTAAACTTTAGTGCCCAAGGATTGCTTGACGAGCAGTATCCCAGCAGTATCCCGCTGCATCCCAGTGGCCAATGAATGGTTAAAGCCTCTGACGTCATAGGGTGAGTGCTGTTAGACCGCCATCTTTGTTGGAAAGGTCTTAGGAAGAATGTAGATGGGATCACATCGCACGCAATTTGCAAACAAAATCTTATTTCAATTCAACATCTGGCACTATTCTAACACTCACACCGAGTGAAAATATCTCAATGGTCCAGCATGACAGGATTCTGACCTACCCAAAGTGACCATCAACACATAAGGGGCGTATTCGAATCCTCGTTCTTGGCCACACTCGTGCTGACCCAGTTCATGTAGATGTTGACTCAACTCGAGAACGGCAGTCTCGAACGCCGAGAACACAACCCATGTCGGGTCAAGAACAGTGTTCTCCTCACTCCCCACTCAGTGGAGGATTGAGAAGAACACGTTCTTGGCCCGACTCGAGTTGCATTCTCAGCGTTCGAGACTGCCGTTCTCCAGTTGAGTCAACATCTACATGAACTAGGTCAGCACGAGTGTGGTCAAGAACGAGAATTCGAATACGCCCAAGGATTTCATTGTAGAGTATCAGAGAAATCCTAACCTTCCAGAAGTGACCATCGACGCGTAAGGATTCTTAGTTTGCTATATGACACATGGAGAAGCCAAACAACGCCAGTTGCTTTGATTACTTTAACACTCTTTTTCGGTAGCGGCNTGTCGTCATGACAACACCCAATCATCAAGTCTCGTTCACCTCCTTTGATTCGACTACCTCTCGTTCCTCTTCGTTTTCTTCTTCCTCGCCGGCGAACTTAATGGCGGGTGTCCGCTGTTCTGACCAGCTGAGACGGCTGTCTTGATCGGTAGCGACGCTACCTTTCAATAGATTCTCTGAAAAAGTTGTGTACATTCTGTAAGATTTTTTTCCACAAGTCTGGGTTTTTGGGGAGATTTACAATATTACTTCAACAACATTTGTTCAGGGGCCTGTTTCATAAAGTGACTTAAGCTAAAGGTACTTTTAACCGAATGGAAAATGCATTAAGTTAATGGTACCATTAGCTTAAAGTCACTTTGCGAAACGAGCCCTGGTGATCAATTTAAAGCCACGCTTTATTCAATTCAGAAAGTTCTTTGTCCTCCGACATTAATGTAGTGTAAAATGTACAGTGCTCTATCTGAATACATTTGGCTTCGCCTGCAGATTTTTCAATGTGTGCTGATAACTACAGCTTGATGTCTTCGAAGTACCAGTACATATCAGGCAAGCATTTTGGGGACCTCTCCACCTGCACTCTTCTAGCACTTTGAAAATACCGAGAAATTCAATACAGAGGGACTTTAACGGATATTCCTCAATATTTATGGTTCATTCCAATGTCAGTTCTCCACTCCCTGGGGAGTATTACAGTCCCGGCAGCCGATTTCAGCGCTCTTGGACTAACATTCACATAGACCATCACTACCAGCCAGGTACCCCTTTTACACCTGAGTGGGGTGAAGCAAGTGAGGCAAAGTGACTTGCTTGAGGTCACAATCGAGCATGTCTTTTTCTTGGTCAGGACTGGGAATCGAACCGGGGACCCTCTGATCTGGAGTCCGTCTTGCTAACCACTAGAGCACTAGACCATGCCACGGAGTACGTACCCATGCTTTCTGTATGGAATGCCTGCTGCGGAAGAAGGAAACACGTGAGCACCTTTTGGTCTGTTTTCTCATCGTAGTCGGTCTGGAATTTCAGCATCGGCTGTGCCTGGTTGTCGGACAGCCATATCGCCTTGAGATTACATCCACTGATTGTAATTGGAAGGTATTCTAGGCTGGGAAAGGAAAATATGAAGTTAGACGAAGAAATTGATAAAATTTATTCACTTTTTCACTTGGTATTGGGGCTTAAGGGTTATGAAAGTGGCTCGAAATCTCGAAATTTTGACGCAAAAAATCTGACTAACTGCAAACAAAATTGAGAAAATAAGGTTCGGAGGCCCTTCTTCTGATGCTTCCCGAGGAGCCCCGAGACTTTTTTTCTCAATTTTGTGTGCAGTTAGTCAGAATTTTTGCGTCAAAATTTCGAGATTTCGAGTCACTTACCACAACCCCTAATGTGTTTTTCTGGCTATTGCAAATGACATGGTCAAAGAAGTGCAACATCACAAGAACATGTAGACTAGACTTTCGAAGAGTACGATAACGGCCACGGGCCCTAGACATCAAGTATGCAAGACAAACATTCTTCTTTTGGGCACATCAAGGATCAGACTCAAGATACAGAATAGCACAAAATTGACACACAAAATGATAATAAGCAAGAAGTCTGGAGATTGACTTCTTGCTTATTATCAAGGATCAGACTGGCTCGAAAATTGCTATTAGAGTTACAGTGATGCTGGGCAGCAACAGCAAAGAATGGGTTCCCACCCCCATCAACCACCCATCTCATGAAGCCGTCGTCAACACTCACCGATTTCCTGAGACGTCAAGTACATGTAAATCCTTTAAGTTGCCAATTTCAACAGGAAGATGTACAACCTTGTTGTCCCGCAACGATAAGACACCAAGTTTTGTGCACTGGCCGATTTCTTTGGGAATTTCACAAATTCGATTCCGATCGACGTTGAAATTTGTTAGGTTTACGAGATTGCCAATTGTGGCAGGAAGTTCCTGAAGAGAAGACCATAGAATGAGACGAATTCCACCTGAGACTGTCAAAATTTTTTATACAATTTTTTTGTAATTCTCAGGGTTTCCGCCAGGAAATATTGCGGGGGGGGGGGCCCAGGGGGACACCCCCTCGACCAAAAATTTTTTTGCGATTTTGAACCTGAAAATACGCGATTTCCAAGCACTTCCAGCGAGTTGAGGGGGGGCTCAGCCCCCCCTTGATGAACTTGAGGAGGGGCCTGAGCCCCCCAGCCCCCCTCTGGCGGAAACCCTGATTCTCATTCAGGGCCTACAGCTTAAATGCAGAGACGCATATGCAAGCCTCTAGTGAGATACTCAGAAAATTTCCACCAAAATTTGACAGTGTTCGTCAGGTATACGGCAAAAAGATGGGAAATGAAGCCTTGGATATTAGTGAGTTTCGGAGACCTGACAAAATACATAGTACCGGTACGAAATATGAAATTCGACTTCATCTCCTGGAACTAATGTATTTCTGGAGATGGTTGCTACCACAAATATCCCTGCCGCCAGTGCATCTTTCAGCATATCATGTAAGATCGAGGGAGTTATGCTGCATCTTGAATTTTTAAATTTCCACTTCCTACAAAAATTTCGATACAAAGTGGAAACGAAAGATACATTTCAACACCATAACTCTATCGTCTTAAATGTAGGCCTATGTCATGCTAAAAGATGTTCCTGCAACAGGCGATATTTGCTGTACCAACCATCTCCTGAAATACACTTGCATTAAATCATGGAAATGAAGCCAAATTTTTCATTTTGTACTTCGTTTTTCGTCAGGTACGCGAAACCTCACTATTGTCAGCAACAGTAACCCCTCCTGGCTGTTCATAGAGTGGAACATACATGGAGGCCACATTTGTGCCTGTCACCTCAAAATGGATTCCAAGTGAGGTCAAATTTTTCGAAAACCTCGTCTGGGGGGGGGGGTATAAGGCAACTAGAAATTGACTTACCAGTCAATTTTAAGACCGCCCTTGGAAATTGGGATACTAGAGATAGTTGACTTATAGGAAAATAATTAGTTGTCCAGTGCAAAGGAATGTAAAGATGGAGGGTTAATGGACGAGGTTCAATAGACAGCATGATCAGGAGGTTAATGATCAACTGGTCATTAAGTACGTACACCAAACATGACTACCTTGGCTTAACTGGTCATTAAGTAAGTCACTAGGCCATGGAAATAGGTCAGTTCAAACCTACACTTCATAAGCTTTAGTTTGATACCAAACATGACTACCTTGGCTCAACTGGTCTTTAAGTAGGTCACTAGGTCATGGAAGTAGGTCATTTCAAACCTACATTTCATAAGCTTTAATGTGATACCAAACATGACTACCTTGACTCAACTGGTCTTTAAGTAGGTCACTAGGTCATGGAAATATGTCAATTCAAACCTACACTTTATAAGCTTTAGTTTGATACCAAACATGATAACCTTCGATCAACTGGTCATTAAGTAGATCACTAGGTCATGGAAGTAGGTCAGTTCGAAGCTACATAGTTTTAGGTTGATACCAAACATGACTACCTTGGCTCAACTGGTCTTTAAGTAGGTCACTAGGTCATGGAAGTAGGTCATTTCAAACCTTGACTTTATAAGCTTTAGTTTGACACTAAACATGACTACCATCGCGCTGAACTGGTCTCTAAGTAGGTCACTAGGTCATGGAAGTAGGTCATTTCAAACCTACACTAATAAGATTAGTTTGATACCAGAATTGGCAACGTTAGTGATAATTGTCTTTCGGTAGCTTTATTAGGACATGGAAAGAGGTAACTCAAACCTAAACCATGTTCCTTGTCTTGTTATTGATACTCCCGGCCAAAGATGTTTTGTTATTGATACACCCTGTTGTCCCATTTTAAGATAACACCCTGTATATATTCAATTTTTATCAATGCAGAAAGATGTTCCACACCAGCCACCTACCACTTAAAGTTGGAAAAAAGTGACTTGAAAAACCTGAAATAGCGCATTTCCTGCTTACGATTTCGACAGCGTGGGAGAGAGTGTTGTCGAACGGACAGTAGCGCCCCGAGAGTGGAGCGGCAACAACGAGAACCAGTCTAGGTCCCAATGCGCATGCTCATTAAATCTCCACACTCTACAGTTGCGTTTTGGATGATTTACCAAATTGCGCGAACACGATAGAGGCTTATGCGATAAAACAAATAAATGCATGCAAATTTTCGGACTATTTGTGTACGAATGACCCCAAGAATCAATAGGGTTCTGCGTAATATGCGTCTCGACACTTCCTGAAAATTTCGCCGCAATTGAGGTCGAACTTCGTCAGTTATCCAGGCGAAACCATAGATTGGATGGAGAGAGAGAAATTCAGTAAAAACAAGGAAGACCGCCCCATTATGGGGGCGGTCTTAAAAAGATGCAGGCTAGGATAACATCAGTGGCAGCCACTGGTACTCCACTCTGGTACTCAACACATGGCAAATAAATCGCACAGTTTCCTCATTGATTCACCATTTTTTCTATGTTCCATTAAACACCATTATCACAGCGACCTTTTTTCTAATAGCAACCAATAGCAACAAGCATACTCACTGATAAAAGATTTTCAGTTAAAATAAGTTCCGTGAGACTTGTGCAGCTGGAAGTTAAATGAGAAGAGAGAATTAGAACCAAATAAGTGTGCAGCTTAATCCTGCACTGATGGTATCATCCGTTTGAGTATCTAGATACAGCTCACCCTCGCTATAACGTACCTCACCATAACGTACTCCCGGATATACCGGTAACGTACTTTTCCAATGGATCCCCATTTTTTGCAATATCAGCAAATTCCAAGAAAAGCCCCTGACTGACAATCAACTTTAGCTAGATCTGCTGGTCAAATGTGCTCCGCATATGGCAAAAGGGTGTAAACAACGACGGTGTGTTGCTCAATTTACTTGATATTCTAAACTCAATCAGTTTTTACACTTCCTAATACATAAAATATCCTTTTAGCAATGATAAAGCCCCATGAAATCAATGTCTGGTTCTGCAAGGCAAATCCCATGTTGCAAGACAGTGCGTTTTGTCCCGTAACATGCCGGGAACAGAGCTCCCTCGCTATTACGTACCCCTCGTTATAACGTACTTTTGCCTGGATCCCAGTGAGTACATTATAGCGAGGGTGAGCTGTATTATCATGCCATAAATTTTTGTGGGGGGTACACATCTACCGAATAGATACTTTTAAACCCCGTTTTGTCTATGGCGGTCTCCGCCACATTTTGCAGCGAGCAGTGTGGTTTTCACAGGCATTTAGAAATTAGAAAGTAAACATAAAATCGTCTCCGAATTTCGCAAATTTTGCACTTTCTATTAGAGATCCCAGAAGAAATCTCTACTAGAAAGTGCCTGAGGATGACCCTGGTTGGGGTCGAAAACTTGCAAAATTCGGAGATGACTTTTATGTTTACAATCATTTTGTGTGCCGTTTTTTTGTGCTCTATGTTGGACATTTAAAAATTAGCATGCCATGTAAAAAACAGCGAAGGATTCTCCAAAACTCTGTGAAAACCGCAACACTTGCTGCAAACCATAGCGGAATCTGTTGTAGTGGAAACAGGCCTTGATACTGGAGGCCTCCTGAAACATTTTAACAAAAATGTGACCTCTTACAACTATACCACCGTGCTCCGGTAGTCATCAGGCAAGATGTCTTGACGCCTGCCACAGTACTTACTATCCGACTTCAGAAGTGAGAACAAGCAGTCTGTTTTGGTCAAGCTTGAGGATGGATAGCTTCTTCAGGTTACCTGCGCAACAAAAATAAAAGAGAGAGAATACAGAAAATCAGCAATATGTGACCCTCCACCACCAAACCAGTCGCATGTCGCTCAGAAGGTGAGCCGCAATGAACTAAGATGACACCAGAAGAGGAAGAAATAGATTATTTCAGATTTCATAACAGACCAACAACATTGGAAGTGACCAACATTTAGGCCCGGTTGCACCAGTCATACTTGAGGTCGACTTTGTTTTCAAGCGAACCTCGAAGTCATTCTCAACCGCAAATTGTAATGGCAAATCATATTACTTAAGTCGAGTTCAACCTCAAACTTAACTTTGAGCATAGCTGATGCAACCTGGCCTTGGTCTCAACCTGCCAAGCTAAGAGCGACATGCGACTGGTTTAGTGATGGAGGGTCACATATTAACAAGCAAAGTCAACAACTCATGAAAAGATTTTTCCCGTGCGAGCAACACATAGTTTTTATTGTGGTATCACGGTAAATCACGCAGAATTTCTAACAATAAGACTGCAGAATGAATTTTTTTAAATGCAGAATCTGACGTCAAGAAAAATAACAAAAGAAGCGTCAATCTGCGACGCTTAAACCGTTTCCAAAAATAGATAAATGGTTTTTTTCTGCGCTCAGCAACATCTCAAGTCGTTGGCATCCTTTCCCGTGATTTATTTTTAGACCGGCTTCTTCCCGTAACCACGGCAACAAGATCAAACAAGATAAGGTGGCGATCTAAAATACGATCAATGCTGATTGGTTACGCCTGGTTGGTTAATGCCACTACTCCACAATCTTGTTGGGTGCCACGCCGGGGTCGACCTTTCCGATGTTGATCAATTAATGTTCGGGTACGTTGCACTCGTTTGCCTCTGCATCCATATTGCGAGGACACTCAGACAGACATTTTACGTCACGCTTGCCGATAAGGTACATTTTAAGCGTCTAGCTGTTTACATTTCGAATCGTTGAGACCGTTTGTAGCAACTGCATGCCAAAGAATCATACTCCGAGTCAGTGTCCAGGGTCCATATTCATAAACATACTTAAGTCAAAGTGTGATACTTACATGTATCGTTTGTGTTCAACAAAGGATAAGTGACACACTTAGACTTAAGTAGTTTTATGAATATGGGCTTGTAACAAAAGCTCAAAATCATCGCCGTTCTTTAGACCGGGGTAGAAAGAAAGAAATTTTACGGGAAAATGGACTCTTACAATGAAGTCAGCGATAAAATGGCAGCCAGTGCCGAAGTCTTCTAGCCCTGGTGGTGGCTTCGGGAACCAAAATGTTTCCAGGCCAAAATCATAGTTACAGTATGTTGCACAATGGGGAGCGCCAATTGGTCACGTGATGACTACTGATAGAGCAGACGAGACACCTAGCGTTGACCTAGGCCCATTGTTCGAGAGATGCGGTTCACCAAGCACGGCCAATCACACCTTGAATCGTCATGAATAATAGGTGGCATTGGTGTACTATCAGTTCAAAACCACGCGTATATTCTCGCGTGGTCTGCGTGATCGGGGTTCCCTATTGACCTCCCTTCCGCCACGCCGTGCACCACATGCAGCGTCATCCTCGTATCTTCTGAGGACGTAGCGCGGCGTCATGGAAGGCATGCAGTGAAGACATAACGTCATTCACCCGACGTCACGCAACAGAGACGCGTGAGGTACCCGTACCATATGCCATGAACTGAAGGATACCTTCTGCGTCACGTCCACGGAAGGTACGCGGATAAAGGGAGGTCAATAGGAGCTGTCAGCGAGTTGACCACTAGGTGTCACTAGGGCCCAATTCAATGCATCTAGCGGACCCAGTCATTATCGATCGAGCAGCGATCATAATAGATTTCCTGTACATTTGGTCCGCTAAGACTGTGCTGCCATCTGTTAGCAATATGCGCGGCTGACTGCTCCCATTGTGCAACGTACTGTAGTACAAATACATACCAATGCCATCTGGCAGGACTTCGAGTTGGTTCTGTGAGAGAATTAGATCTGTGAGATTGGCTAACCCCTTGATTTGGTCTGGCAGTTCCTCGAGCTTATTCTCTGACACATCTATCTGTGTTAAACGGTTTAAGTTACCAATCTCCTGTAAACAGAAAACGATTTTGATCACTGGATACCAGGGATACCTCGGCTGGGCATTTCTTATACCATAATTTTCGAGCTATAAGGCGCGGCTTTTTTTCGCGAAGAAGGGTCTAAAATTCGGGATGCGCCTAAAGCTGGATTTAGCTGCACGCGGTATGCGGATTGCGGAACGCGGTAAGCGGAAAGTTCAATGCATTTCGCATACAACAAATCGCTTCCGCCGGGGATTCCGCGGCCCTTACCGCATTCCGCGTGTCAGCTAAATGCAGCTTTATAGGATGGTGCGCCTTATCTGCAGATAGTCCAAAAATTTGATCAGAAGAGTCAGAACAAGCTAATTAGCTTGTCACAACAAGCTAATTAATCATACAACCAGGTCAGTTTGATGCATAACAACGCAGACTGACCAGCCAATACATTGTATGTGTGTTAATGTGTGCACTGAAGCATTGCTGTGGTTCACCTGATGACTGCGTCTTATAGGGAGGTGCGTCTTATAGGCCGGTGTGTCTTATGTATGGATTTCGTCAAGGGTTTAGGGTGAAATTAGGGGGTGCGCCTTATAGTCAGGTGCGCCCCATAGTCGCGAAAATACGGTAATATGAATGATTTCAAGGATCTGTAATTCTCAAAGGAATGGCTCACTGCACATCCTCAGAGCGGTAACCAGTGCTCGAAAAGTAGGCATTGGCGACAAGGGAAATGCATTTTAGATATCTTCCGTGAACTTAACCTAATTCATACTTCGACGCACGACCATCGCCGGCGAACGACGCGCGTTCTTGCGTTCAACGCCGACCCCGTCGTGCGATTTGGTCGTCGTCCGATCGCGAGGCTGTTATTACTTGAGTCATTTCATAACGGGTCGCCGTCGCTAAAGTACGCTGGACTATGAATCAATTCCAGGAAGTCGGCGTCCAGATTTGATCGGGCGTCGGACACCGATGGTCTTGCGTCGAAGTATAAACTAGGCTTTATGCATGATTATAGGTTCTAAATCCACATAAGAACCGCACCGCTGTATCACCCGCACTTGTGATTTGGGGGGCCTTTTCGTTGAAAAAAGAAACAGGTTTTAGGCCGGAAAATATGGTAGTCAAAAAATGTGGACACCATGATTTTGTAGGACTACAGTTCGTCAACCGAGAATTAACTGGGTCTATCTACATTTTTTACTTGACCCTAACTTCCTGTGCTTATAAGGGACTAAAAGCACAGAGAATTTGGGTCAAGCTAAAAATGCAGTTAGACCCTGTTAATTCTTGGTTGACGAGTTGCAAGTATCGTACATGTACCATGACAATATGGTCACGTTGGAATGTCAAGTTGCATCTCATAGTGTGGGCAGGGCTTTAGGTATCCATGTCCATCAAGAATGTTGTAAATCAAATGACAGCCCCATGACGTCAGGAAGTGCCGAAGGGAAATGGACACATGTTTGTCTTCTAAATTAAGAAAGGATTCCATATTTTTAGATATTTGGCAGAGAAAGGTCGGACGTTGCCATTAGGCGCAAGTCACCATAATGTCAGCTTATCCGATGTGATCAGCCACGTTACCTCTAACATTACGAGTGGAGGTTTTTTCTGTTGACAAAACACAGCGAACATCAAAATGGCTGCCAGCAGGCTGCCTGTCATGCCTGTAAGGTCCTCTTAAAAAGCGGGAACCATCAGACATTTACAATGTCATCTTGTTGAATTCAGAAAGTGCTTAACGTATTCCGACGGAATAGCGTACTGTAAAATGTACTATGCTCTATGTCGATACATTAGAGCTCTGCCTGCTGTTTTTTTAATGCCATGCTGAAAACTAAGCATTGATTTTTTGAAGTACGTATCATGCAAGCATTTTGGGGACCTTCACGAGGCTATGAGACCTCTACCTGCAGTCTTCTGACACTTTGAAAATACCGTAAAATTCAATACTGTGAGGCTTTAAAGGTGTCCTTAAAATGAAAATGTGTCCTTAATAGAGAGGTTCCACTGTAATCCCATACGGCGCTCAGCCTTCATTCAAGTTCCAATAACTTAAAGAGAACAGGTCACACCAGTCAAAGTGTCTGAACGCCGCCATCTTGAATCTATCAATACTCACATCAGCAGGGCTTTAGATAATTTTGGAGGGCAAAGATCACACTCTCCTCTTCAGAATTTGAAGAGTCTTTTCACTTTTCAAAGGAGTATTCCATTAGTAAAGTATTGCGAACTGATAAATCTCAAGGAGTATTTCACCCGTTCAGTTCTGGAATGGAGGAGTATTTTGAGATTTCAAGGAGTATTTTAAGCAAATACTCCTCTTATCTTAAGCCCTGCATCAGGAATTCATTGCCTACTAGGAACATACTTGCACAACTGCTTTTTTGACAACACGGTCAACTGCAAATTTACATGTAGGCTTCTAATACCTAGAGATGCAATCCGCTAAAATACAAAATTTGTAATTTTGAAATTGTGAATTTCGTGGGCCACGAAATTATTCTTAGCGTCAATTCTGACTGCAGGGCCTTCGAACCTACGTTAACGACTTGGCGGTGCGCCAAGTCAAACGCGTGTAAACGTGCCTTCCGCCAAGTCATAAAATCTGCCGCCATGTCAAAAAATTCGTCCGCCAGGTGATTTTATAAGTGAAATAAACGATGAATAAAAGCTTAATCAACATCCTCTTTGCCATTTAGTGCCCCTTTCTCATCCTAATATCCTATCACCAGCCCCAAACGCCCACTACCTGACGAAATCGCCGTGAACGCGGGAACAGTCGTGCGCTCTCCCTCCGACAGCCACGCCGGCCGCAGTCCACGAAAATCAATACTAGTAATTTATGCGCAATCCACATTATGTATTCACGTCTCTTCGCGCCATATTCACGCCCTTCTTCCTGATTCGTCAATCAACTCCAGTCACGACCAGCGATGAATGGAATAGTAGTGTAACGGTGACCATATTTGGTACAGCCTCTGACGTCAAACACAACTCGGCCAGTCGATCGGCAATTTCCGTCAGTTTTCGTGCCAAGTGNCGGTTACACCACAGAAATATGAGATCAATCCGACAACCCGTTCTTGAGTTATAGTCCGGAATAGGATGCGGCGGCGGCGGCGGCGGCGGCGGACGCGGCGGACGACGGAAACCAACTGAGAACATAATGCCCCCATCTCAACTTCGTTGAGCGGGGGCATAATAACTTAAAGAGAACAGGTCACACCAGTCAAAGTGTCTGAACGCCATCATCTTGCATCTATCAATACTCGCATCAGCAGGGCTTTAGATAATTTTGGAGGGCAAAGATCACACTCTCCTCTTCAGAATTTGAAGAGTCTTTTCACTCTTCAAAGGAGTATTCCATTAGTAAAGTATTGCGAACTGATAAATCTCAAGGAGTATTTCACCCGTTCAGTTCTGGAATGGATCCGAGTATTTTGAGATTTCAAGGAGTATTTTAAGCAAATACTCCTCTTATCTTAAGCCCTGCTGATCAGGAATTTATTGCCTACTAGGAGCATATTTGCACAACTGGTTTTTTGACAACACGGTCAACTGTAAATTTACATGTAGGCTTCTAATACCGAGATGCTGGTTTTTTGACAACACGGTCAACTGCAAATTTACATGTAGGCTTCTAATACCTAGAGATGCAATCCGCTAAAATACAAAATTCGTAATTTTGAAATTGTGAATTTCGTGGGCCACGAAATTATTCTTAGCGTCAATTCTGACTGACTGCAACTAATTCCCTTTAACACTGTTTAAGATAAGATGTTCCACAATTTCTGTAATTTGCCTAAAAATAGGCCAATCTCCCATGAGGATGAATAACTTCAACTACCCTAGCAACCAACTCTCATCAAGGGCATTGTCATTCTCATCACTCCCATCATTACTACTTCATAATACAATCAGAACAAAAAGATAGCGAATGCCTTATATAAACCAAATGATATCCCCCGGGCTAGACGAAAAGAGATAATTTCCTCAACATTTCTCCAAGCGATGAGTAGCAACATCTACTTCATCAAAGTTAGCGCAAGCTGATCATCACGACTGTTGGGGTGGGGGTGGGGGGTGTTCTAGCATACTTTGACATTTACATATTAAAACTTAATTCATAGGCTGAAAGGATTGTTGCAGTGTTGTGTTTCGGTGTCATTGAATTTATTCAAAACAACAAACCAATTTATCATCAAGTACATTGAATCCTATAAATTGCTGTAAATCCTGTTTCCTCCTACATCAACACTTTAACACTTACGCAACTAAACACAAAAGCTGGAAGGACTCTGTTAGGCCACTGCAATTTTTTTATCTGTTTAGCGGGCGAGCCGACATTGTATTTGCCATTTTTGGAATAAAAATAAAAATGGATTTTCAAATTCCCCTCCGAAATGCCAGAGGCAGAGTGGAGACCAGAAAAAATAAATTAATATCAGACAAACTTATGTTCCAAACCCAAATACATCATATCTTTGAATTTCATGCATGTTTGTTTGATTTTATTTTTATTTTCCCGTCTTACAATTCATTATCATTAAAACATGCTCTGAAGACAAAAAAGGTATCTTGGCCAACTTTTATTTTTATTTTCATTCCTCCCACCTACAATACAACTGATTTTTGAAAGTTTCGCCCGCTAAACAGAATTAATAATTGCAGTGGCCTTACAGTGTTCTGTTCTGGTGTTGTTGAAATTATTCCCAAGGTCACACCAATTTCTCATCAAACACCACTCCAAGTTTGCAGGTTTGCCAATGACTCTGGTTTCCTCCTGCATCAGCTTATTGTTGTTTTGACAGTCAGAGAACATTATTTTCCAGCTGATCTCCCAGATTAGTGGCCGAACTCCAATGATGAAACAGGCAGCCAACATAACTGAGATTCTATAAATTTTCTCCGTGACTCCTCATTTCCTTCTATCGAGGAATCCCACTCATGTCATCAAATGATGTCACTGGCCGTCAAAATGACGGAAACTGGCGTCAATAGGGTGCTACACGTGGATTGATGTTACGCCTGACGTGACGAGACAGCACACAAAATAATGTCATCGTGTCCTTCAGGGAACATGTGGTCAATTTGACGGCCAACGTGGCCTTTTTGACGTCAGGTGGAAACCTCTTTATCAGCCAATTTTTGTCTTGAAAACATTTGCTGTGGGGCAGATTTTGCAGGTGTCTGGCCTACATGTAATCCGTTGATACAAGAGACACCCAACATAAAACAAAGAGATTCTATAAAATTCCCCCGTGACCCCTGTTCCCCCTACATCAGCCAATTTTTTTCTCGACGAGAAAGAAAACATTTACTGTAATAAAGGCAGATTCTATAGATTCCAAATCCGTTGACGCAACAGACAGCCAACATAAACAAAGCGATTCTATTTACAGCCTCATACATTTCCGCTGAAATGAATTTCAATCAAAACGCCTTCTGGCTCCTTTCCCACTCAGCAAATCACTACGGAGCTTACAACGTCCCTCCGCATCGATTAGTCTCCATCTTGATTGGCTGAACGCCTCCCTTGCTGGGATTAGCACCATGATAGAGTACATTACAAGATTATCTCAGCCACTTCATGAAATTGTCATTAACAATCCTACCGGAGCACTGGAAGCCCACATTAGGGGCTTTGCACCATCAATGTTGTAAAGCTATGTGCACACAGAGCTTTAGTCACGTTAGTGACCTTGTGATCTTAAAGCCGCCAGTATGCACCGCTTACTCACTCCCAGTTCGGCCGAAATCATAGGGCAACCTCATTACAGGCGTGCGTAATGTATAATTACCATAGAACCACATGACATATAGCTATCATTATCCTGCATCGAGGTTGGGGGAATCCCCAATGCTGCGTATTGCGCTGTGTATCGCATCGTGATTTGACACATGTATGACTTTGTCATCTGTAGCGATACTAGTGTTTTACGGAGTACCGGTATGGCTTTCTTTTCGGATCCAAGTGTGGGATGCCGCTGCAAAAACGTCTGCAACCGGCGGGATTAACATATGTATCAACAGAAATAATTTTATTCGTAGTTACATGTTTGGCCGCTAGAGGGTCGCCGATTATGACCCTTCTGTCTATACTGTGCGGCTTTAAAGCTATCAGGGCGAGCGCTGTTCCACAGTTTGACGATTTGCAAATCAGATTTGACCTGTCGAAGATTTTGGCGAAGACCTTTCAAAAGAGGGGTGATAGATGCATCTCTTTGACATCCCTCAGCATGTTTATGATGCAAAGACTTCATGTAACAGGTTCCTGCAACCCCTACACTTGAAATGGGAACAATCCCAAACCAGACACAACAAGGCCACGTGGTCACAGTCTCCAGTCAAAACAAGGGCACATGTGTGTTGTTTGTGCCCATGGCTAGATGGTACACTTGGGGGAAGCGGTGTTGCTGGTCATCGAAAGGAACCTCCCCTCACAGAGACAAACGCTCACAAAAAATCTGAGGTTGATCACTCAAAGTGTTCTGAAGTTACCGTAATTTTCGGGCTATAAGGCGCGGCCTTTTTCCTTGAAGAAGGGTCTAAAATTGGGGGTGAGCCTTATAGGGTGGTGCGCCTTATCTGTGGCTTGAGTCCGCCAATTGTAATTAGGCCTATCAATCATGTTGGGTGTTGTTACATGTACCACGAACGGTCAATGCACACTGAGCAGCCATACATTGTATGTGTACAATATGCACTGAAGCATTCACTGATGGGACTGCGCCTTATACGGCGGTGCGTCTTATGTATGTATTCCGTCAAAGATTTTGGGTGAAATCAGGGGGGTGCCTTATAGTCAGGTGCGCCCTATAGTCGCGAAAATATGGTAATTGACAGAAACCAAAATCAAGATGGCCGCCATGTTGGGTGAGTGGCGGTGCTGGTCATCGAAAGGAACCTTCCCCTCATAGAGACAGACCCTCACAAAAAAATTCAGGTTGATCGGTCAAAACGTTCCCAAGCTAATTGACAGAAACCAAATGTTAACGGACACGAACGCAAACACCACGATATAATAAAAACNCCTCACAAAAAAATTCAGGTTGATCGGCCAAAACGTTCTCAAGCTAATTGACGGAAACCAAATGTTAACGGACACAAACGCCACGACATAATAAAAACAGACACAACGTTTACCTTTAAATTGTGGCTAGGCATTTCTTAGTGTTCTTCAAAGCACAGAAACCAAAATATCAGGTAGATTTAGCTGGTATCGAATAACCGAGCCACAGGTAGTTAAGCACAGACATGAGCTGATTATAGGCCTACAACAAAGCTCAAGAGCAAGAAATGACAGCAACATTGCTTCTGAAGCAACCAACTGATAATGGTTTTCAAATACATTCCATTTTTCAGTCTTTGGGGATTTAGTTTCCATTTGTTGTTTTGAACTGAAAAAGCTTTCAAAAGGTATTTGACGTATTTGAAGGAACAACATCCTGCAGCATGACATGACTGACTGACATGATGACAGTATCCAGGTATCAGGAAGGTACAGAATCTGGAAAACCAGAAAGATGCTAAGTGATGCTGACGTCAGGTCAACCTTGCAATGGCGCACTACCATGACTACAGAACAGGCGTTGACTGACTTTTCCGGATAACATGAGCCGTGGTACACTAGTTACATAAAATCCCCGGGTTTTTTGCGGTCACACCTATGAATTGCCATGCTTCAAGAAACCCGTGTCTGAAAAACGTGGGTTTTTGAGACACGGCAATCTCGCCGTGCTTTTCGAAATCCCCGTGTGTTCGTTAGTTCTTCGCACAGCGACAGATGGCGCAGCCATTAAGTGACGTCGTTTTTGCGCCTTCCACAATGTGTGCCAATTCAGAAATGACCGAAGAGTCAATGTTTGCGGCGCAACTGTCGCCGGGCTACTTAACTACAGTGTAGTTAGTGTGACCTCTCGCCGGGATTTTCGTACAAGAGTTTGACACGGATCTGGAAAAACACGGGTATTTTTATGTAGTGTAACCACGGCTTTTGTGTCTGAGGCACGACAGCGTGGAACGATCAGTCGCTGATATGGTGTGACATGACTGCAGTTGCGTCTTATGCCTGTGACAATAATCGGCATCAGTCGCCAAACCAAAAGATCATGAACCGCAAGAGTTGCACTAATTGTTCAATTACTGCGCCATGAAGAATCACGTGCCACGACTTGGAATTTGAATGCACTATGCTATGGTGTACAAATCTGAAGTAAAAGCATTTGCTAGCTTTTCTTCATATCACCCATTGACTCGACTATCAGACAGCAATCTACCACAAGCCCCCATCGGAGAAGACCAGAAGTATGTGACGCCAAGGCTTTGGCACAACTGAAATTTAGCTGAAAATGTCCCGTGCAAGTGGACTCCAGCAAACACTCTATAGAGGTTTCCCACGTGACGTCACAGCTCCAAATACCGCCATATTGGCCGTCAAATGACGCAACGTCACAGCATCAACACAGCGTTTTTGATGCTGTTTGAACGTTGTCGGCAGTCATCAGACCTCTTCTATTCTACACTGTTCTACAGCAAGCCATATGAACGATTCGCTTTGTTTTCAACACGGTTTTCACACCAGACCAACTACCTATGTTCAGAACTGTGAGAGGTAAAGTGATTTGTTGAGTTGTATGCTCCCAGTGGTCTGTACGGGCCGCTAAACTTTTGGACCGAGAACAAGATGGCAGCCTCCATGGCTTCATTTTGACGGCCAGTATGGTGGCCGTGTGACGTCAGTGGGAAACCTCTATTGACTATTGTCTTCACCGCTTCTGTTAATTGCTTCATTGACCTGCCCAGACAGCATTCTACCGCAAGCCCCCATCGGAGAAGACCAGTAGGATAGTGACGCAAAGGCTTTTGAGAAGGGCACAACTGTAATTTAGCTGAGAATGTCCCGTGCATTAAGTGGACTCTAGCCAACACTGTACTGTCTTCACTGCTTCGTTAAATTGCTTCACTGACTCGCCCTGACAGCAATCCACCACAAGCGCCCATAGGAGAAGGCCAGTGGTGACGCCAAGGCTTTTGAGAAGGGCACATATTAAAAATTTAGCTGAGAACGTCCCGTGCAAGTGGACTCCAGCAAGCACTCCATTGTCTTCACCGCTTCCGTTAATTGCTTCACTGACTCGACTACCAGACAGCAATCTACCGCAAGCCGCCGTGAGAGCCTCTCCACGGAACAACACAGCCACGCCTTCACACACCGATGGCGGTACACGGCTGGCGCCATAATCATATTTCCCCCATCAATTGCAGCAGCTCATCGCTATTATAGACATCATGATTCCATTTGATGGCTAGCTCACTCAACTTAGACCATGAAATTCAATTCGCGGGAAGCACTCGATGGATAATAACAGGAAGCCTTTGAGATAGGTGACAGGCAAAGCGGACGTCACAAGAAAGG
>NMRB01001311.1:184602-201354 GCA_002633025.1 Notospermus geniculatus
TCCCCCGTCGCCCCGGGTGCAAGTCCGACGGACATGTATTTTGAAGATTCCGTTCAGTATTAATGGCACAATCACAGTTTATGTGATTCGGCTTTTTGGCCCTCTGGTGGCAAAGTGGAAAATCAGATTTGGGCGATTCGTTGACGCAACACACCGTTGGCCCATGATACATCCCTCCACCAAATATCAACCCAAAAGGGGCTGTTCACTTAAGGCTCAATTGTACAATATAAATCTAAGAATTACATTACCCTGGCCTCTTTCTTGCTTATGTCATACTCCCCTCACGCCTGACTGCACAAGCCTCTACTAGAGAGTCTACTCAGGCCAATAGGCCAAAAATGTGGTTCTTGGGATTTTGTAAAATTGACCCTTAAGTGAACAGCCCCTTTTCAGTCATTCCGAAGTTACAGAGCGGAAGGGAACTTTTGTGGAATTTACAAAGTGTGGCCCCTACCAGGGCTGAAAAATCAATTAAACTTTAAAAATCCTATGATATATTATGTACCCTTGCTAGCTGAGCCTACCATAAAATTTTGTGAAATTCCGTTCAGTATTAAAGGCGTAATAGCAGTTTTTGTGTTTTGGCTTTTGGCCCCCTGGTGGCAAAGTGGAGAATCGGATTTGGCCGATTGTTTCACGCGACACACCATTGGCCCATGGTACATCCCCCATCAAATATCAACCCAAAATTTTCAGTTGTTCAGAAGTTACAGAGCGGAAGGGAACTTATGTGGTTTTTACAGGCACAAGGTCAGAAGGCCTGCCCTCACAAACCCCTTGTAGAGATGCACAAAGATCATAATCGCGATCACCCGTCTAAACCCTCTTAGAAGATTACACTTCTGCGACTTCGCGATAACACTCATACGATCAACGTATCAATCAATCGAACTCAATCATCATGAACATATGATGAATCCCCCTATGATCTTCCAATGGCCGCCACGGCACTGCTTCCTCGCCATCGACAAATTACAACGGACCTCCGCTCATAACTATTGGATTACACGGCCGGCAACGAACTCGCACGAAGTCTGGTAATAACGCCGTCTGAGAACGTGATCTATTCAATCCACTGGCAATCAACTAGAAAGAGGCAGCCAGCGTCATGATCAGGTCAAAGAAACATCAGTCAAAACTCATAACTTTGAGATTATAATCTACCCGTCACCTCAAAGGGTCTGGTTCACGCTGCAGCCAACTGTCATCTGACAGACAATCTCTATAAATACAGCCTGAATTTTGATGATTACAATGTCACATGGACCTCCAAGCCTTTTTATTTTTTGGCCACCTGATACACTTATTTGAAGCCGCTGTGGTGTAGTGGCTTCGGTCTCTGGCTACCGGTCAGAAGGTGCCAGGTTCGATCACCACTCGGCGTGAGACTTTGGTTAAGTCTCTTTGGGCCGTATGCACGGGTCGGACTTCAGCCACACTTTCATTAAAGTCTGACTTTTTTCAATGCTTTTAAGCAAAGAGAAAGTCTAAGGGACCTTGTCCAAATTTCGCACACATTCGCGCCGTGCGAATTACAGGCGAATATTTTCGCATGTGCTGCTGCGAATAGGCACATACGAATTCGTTCGGTCGCGATTTCAGTGCGAATATATTCGCACGTCCGTGTCCGATTTTGAAATTCGCGCTGGCTGTCGGTCATGTTTTGTGGGCGAATGTGAGGCGATTTCTGTGCGATTCTGTTGCGAATTTGGGGCGAAATGTTCGCTGTGCGAATATCTTCAGCATCTCTCGATGCAGCAGCAATGCATGCAAGTTTTTATTGTGCACTGGACTTGATTGAACATGATCATTTTAAAATTGCTTTCGGGAGAAAAGAACCAACAAGTCATAAAGTTGGCGTGAGGCCAGCTTCACCTCATGGATGTTCGCCGATGTAAACATTAAAATTTAGGCCACAATCTTTGCTCAGTAAACATCGTTTTTTTCACCAAAACTCACAAGTATTTTTACTCTTATCAACAAATGAATACAATCTTTTATAAACATGGCCTTGATTCATGAAAAACGATCAAATTGACTGAGATTTTGATGGTTTTTATCAGGTTCCCCTCGTCGCGGTAAGACTTCCATTGACTTCCATCCCATAATATGGCTAATGAAATTTGCATACGGCAGGTTGATGAGTCGGCCTACTTCCCGACTTTCTTGACAATGTGTTCATGAATGAATTGCAATTTTATCCGTGGAAATAAACTTTGGATTTGTTTATTTACTACAGATGCCTCAAAGTTGCTAAATCAGCATTTACCTAGCAGAGTTTATAGCGCCTCGCACGTGGCATATTCTAATTGAGCTGTCAATCAAACTAGGCCAGCTGACTTCAAAATGGTGTCACGCTGACTGTTTCGTCGGCTTGTGAGTCATGTGTAATCGATAAAATCTACACACCTCGATGCCAGAAAGATTTGAAATTCAGGTGAATAAAAGTTTACTTACTGAGGAATCATGTCCTTACACACCAACTTTGTCCCATATCGATAAGTGAGTACATGAAGGGCCGTTTGTTGCGAGATGAAAACTTTTTTGCGCATCGGTGAAATGGCCGAAAACGAGGTCGTCAAGTCCGGTGTGATATTTGCACATGGCGCGTTGTATGATCCTGCCTGCGAATTTGAGGCGATTGCAAGGCGAATATTAGGCGATTTGGGGGCGAATAATGACGTGGGTCACAAAAATCGCACCGCCAGACAGGGCTGTGCGAATATTTGCAGAGGGCGAATTTGAGGCGAAATTTTGCTGTGCGATTTTATACAAATTCGCAACAATTTCGGACAGGTTAAATTCGCCCAGAATTCGCACGGCGCGAATGTGTGCGAAATTTGGACAAGGTCCCTAACTCACCCCAGTGATAAAGGGGCAGCTAACTGGCAGAGATGGTTGTGAATGTCCGATCATTGTGCGCTTTGTGGCAGTCGTAATACTTCCTGGGAATTGGAGCTTCTGAATTGCACGGGCCTATTAGCTAGGGTAATGATGTGAAGCGCTTTGAGACTGCACTGCAGTAAAAAGACGCTATATATGATTGCTGACGTTGTTGTTGTTGTTGTTGTTGCTGTTGCTGCTGCTGTTGCTGCTGCTGTTGTTGTTGCTGCTGCTGTTGTTGCTGCTGCTGCTGTTGTTGCTGCTGCTGCTGTTGCTGCTGCTGCTGTTGCTGCTGCTGCTGTTGCTGCTGCTGTTGTTGTTGTTGTTGTTGTAGTTATAATAGTGAGGTTTCGCTAGCGCCCGGTTAGGCCATACGACGATGTTTCTCTATTGTGTGAGTGCACCCAAACAATAGCTAAACGTCGTCGTAGGGTCTAACCGGGCGCTTGCGAAACCTCACTATTATTATTCATTCTACCGATTAGGAGGTAAGTCAGAGAAAACCTTGATTGCCAACAAATGGAAAATATCCAAGTCATGAAGTTTATAACTCCCAACTGACCTTCATCGTCAAAGTCATCTGGGGACCAATGATATTGGAGTTGGATCAGATTTAACGGTTGATCTATTAACCGTGATCAATGGAGTTGACAGCATTCCAAATTCAATACCATTCCAATCAATGGTTGGTATCGGGTCTGGCGATGCGATACCATTCTATAGATATCACAGTAATGACATCACTGAAGTCAACAGGTGTCTGCGGGCTCTGGATCAGTTAATGTCGAATATGTTGACATGTTCCAGAGTCCATCCACAGCACATAATGCTGATGTCATGTTGACCTTGCAATGGCACAAAACCGGCGACAACTGACTTTTCCCACTCTTTGCATCTGAGCCGCGATGGTGTGGAACAAATCAGTTGCCTGTATTGTGTGACATGACTGCAGTTGTATTTCACCTGCGACAAAGCGGCACAGTTGCCAATCAAAAAGATCACGAATCACATTAGAGTTGAACACAACTTTTGTGCCATCCCGACGGGCGTAATGCGTCAATACGATTCCCTGCGCGCAGATACCGCCTGTTCCACGATGAACGCATACGTACATTTTCACTCTTGCGACCATCCATGGCCATGACTTCTTCACCTGATGCCGACTGATCTGTCGTGGCACAAGGAATCTTACGTGCGACCTGACATCAGCATAAGATATATTATGCTTGTCAAAACCTTGCAACACTACAGAACAGGCGGTAAGTGGCCTTTCCAGATCACTTTGCATCTGAGACACGTATGCCTGCAAAGAACTAATCAGTCGCTGATATGTTGTGACTGGTTTGATTTTTGGCAACTGGTGGTCACTACAAAGTTGTTGTGGCGAGCGGTCGTCACCGGCCACCACATCCTCACATGGCCATTTTTTAGGCGACCATAAAAATTGCCAGAATGAGCAACAGAAGTTAAAACTTTGTTAAAACTCTCAAATATGCAGCATGAAACGCTCATGAACCCAGCAGGCCTTAAATTACAGACGCTGCGATATTCCGGTTACTGTAAATGACAAGGTAAACGGGCGCAAAAATTCCTCAGTCATGTCAGTGGAATGGACGTGACCCTGATATGAAAATGGCTGCAGTAACCAAATCCAGCAAGATACCGATCAATCCAATCGTGCGACCATTCACAAACAATTTGGCAGTCATCGCATTACTTGGTGAAGATCATCGACTTACTCTCACCACTACACACCCAACGACATGATCATCAGTGAAAATAACACGGAGGTCGAGTCATTATACTTGTTCTGCCCGAGGAGCCGAATGCACGGCAAGTCATCAATATGTTCTTCGGCAGTTTACTCTTCCATGGTGCTGGAGTATAGGCCGATAGCAAGTTGCTGGTGTAAGCTGCAGTATACATATGTACAAGTTTAAAATGTCTGTGAGATTGGAAATCGGTTCGGTGTGTGAGAGCCATGTCGTGTAGACTGGCCCTGCCCTCATAATGTTCTGCTGTACAAGGGTAGGTCTCGGCTCTCAGTGAGTCTTGTCGGATCCTGACATAACTTAGCCTAGCACACATTGACCTTGCAACTGTAAGCAACTGCCGGCAATGGCTTTTCCGGCAACGGTGGGCGACTGGCTGGAAACAGCAGCAACTGATCAGATGCTCAAACAGGTCGGTGTGCGCGCCCCGGCAACGCCATTCCGCTCACATCGATAGCGACTGTTGCGTTCAGTTGCTTCCAGTCGCAAGGTCGATGTGCGCTAGGCTTAAGGGAAGATTCTGAAAATCCGGAGCAACTGATGGCCCTGCAAATCTTGCAGCTGGTTTTCTGCCAAGTGGGCCTCGATCTACACAAGAGAGAGGTCATGAGAATCAAAGTCCATAGACATGATGAAGGTAATAATGACAATGATTCATGTTCATATCCTTCATAATTTCATCAAGTCAGGCCTACACTACAATCAACAGTTTAATTTTTGTTATTTCCAATGTCGAAGAGCCCCTAAGCTCATGCAACACTCACCCAATAATCAACATGTTTGTAAAAGTCACTGTCAGCTCTTGTGTTGCCCTCAGCTAGCTGCACACAGACAAAGTCTGGCAGACATGGCAGACAGAAGAGCTTGCTGCTTGCGGAAAATGTTCATTCATGGCACTTGCCTTTGGCCGAATTCACATAGAGCTAAACTCTACCCCACTATCCGCTATCCGCAAAAAGGAACGCGCCCTTGCATGTCCGGCCCTCGAATAGTCCAGTCTTATGTAACCCGTTGTTATCAAAAGACCTTGTTAGATTTCCACTTCTAGCATGTCATACGTAAACGGGTACAGGATACCAGGTAGAGTACATACATGTAGCTCTCCGTGAACTCAGCCTTAGTACGTTGCACAACTGACCTCCCTTCCGTGCTGTGCACCATTCGCGTACCATTTGCAGCGTCATGCACACACCGTCATCTTCCGCAGACGTCACACAGCGTCGTGGAAGGCACGCAGTGAAGATGTAACGTCATTCGCCCGTGGTGCGCGGACGTCACGCAGAGGAGACCTGCGACCCACCTGTATCGTACGCAGTGAACTGAAGCGTACCTTCCATGACCATGTGACATACGCGGAAGGTATGCGGCTAAAGGTAGCTCAATTGTGCAACGTACTGTAGGCATGGTAGGAAGCTCACATGTGCGGTGCCATATTCATGCATGATTTTCGTCATTCGAGGCGCTGCGGCCAATATCTGTCATGTTTGATATTTTTCGCCACGCGCTGAGGTAGCTTCCCTTGTGCGCTGGACGAAAGCTCCCTGCTTACGGCCCTTTGCGTACAGCGCATGCCCACAACCAAGTATGCATCACATGACTTTCAAAATGGCAGCACCCAGTGAACACCTTTCAGATACCATCTCCGACATGGATATTGGCCACAACGCCTCGAAAGACGAAAATCATAAGTTAATCATGTCACAAATTTCCAGTTGCCAATTTGTTTGATATTTGGTGCAGAGAGTTTTATCATTATATGTTAAAGTGGAAGAGACAATGGTGCTGGACTGCATGGTTTGGGTCCCCATTAGGAACCATATAGCTGATCTATCTACCCATAGGACTCCTCATGAATAAAACGGCAATTGAGGTAAAAATGTGGCGGTATGTCAGAGGAGGCGACTTTTTTGGGAAGAATTCACCAGGGCTGCATTAATTTTCCATGTTTTCTCCGTTTGCTGCAACAGTGTCTCCACAACAGTATAGTATTTTTAGTACCGGTATGAGAACAGATGATCGTTTTGCTTATCATATGTTGTCATACATACAAGTCACGAGGGGTTTAGATTTTTTTAAAGCCAGGAGTACTTTACTCATCTTGTAGTGAGTGCGTACACTACTCTCCTGGCCCTTGTACTTCTGCCGTGTTCTCCACACCAGTTAAAAAATTGGCGGCCCGCCCCTCTTAAAAATACTGACGGCAATATCCGCCCCTCTTAAAAGTGGCCCGCCCCTCTTAAAAATTCGTCCGCCCTAATATTTATGATTTAGATCGTTCAATTATGCATCTCAGATGCTCAGAAAACGCATCTCAGAGCACCTAAAATCCAAATTTCGCTGGGGGAGGGCCCCCAGACCCCCCGCCAGAAGGCGCCTTCGGTGCCTTGCGCGGAGCCTTCGGCACCGCACCCACCGCCGCCCTCTTAGACCAAAACCCGTGGAGAACACTGCTTCTGGTAGCTCGACTTGAAACTGCCAGCCCAAGAAGTGCTTTTCTGGAGGACGAAGTGACCTCACCAAAACTGTGATAGTGAGACCTATAGAAAGATTCCGAGGTCACGCCTGCATTGTAAATGGCAGCCATGGCGGCAATCTCATCGCGTTTTGCATGCTGACTGTAATACAAGTCATCTTCGGCCCTACTACCGGGGTCTTCTTCAGGCACTTTCAAGTGCCTGAAGAAGACACACAAAACACGCCATGACAAATCACACAGAATGTATTCCATTGCATAAGGTTTGTTATCAACAAATAATGCAACAAAACTTCTTCCTATAATATCAAATGTTGGTACCATGCGAAGGCAATACAAGAGATTTTATCCTGAATATAAGAATTAGTGTTGAAGTTCCAACCAATTTAGACTGACATGATCTTTGAAAAGAGTTGTCTATCGTTGACTGCACTTAGGAATATTGAACATATTGAACGTCTGAGAGAGGATTACAACTGCAAGGGTAATACAAGTATTATGCCTGCCGTTAATACAAGTATAATGCCTGCCGGTATACAAGTATAATGCCCACCGTACAGGGTCAAATTCTTCATCAAATCAACTTTTCCAAGTTCGGTATTTTTCGGCCTATGAGGCGGACCGGAAGAGGCGCACACTCTTATACGTGTGATCCCTTAAAAAAATCCTTATGAGAGGTGCACTGGGGTAAGACATGCAGGGTCCAGACGATGATAACGTAACCCAGAGGCCACCATGACACAACACACCGCAGTGCATATGCAGTGTACACCTTGTTGCATCGATGGCCTGTTGACGTACAGGGTCAAGGTCATGCTTGAATTCCACGTTCCACGCCAGGAAGAAACCTCGTTCTGGCCATTCGTCATGTTCGTTGCAGCTGTTCTCGAGTCGGTGCACATTTTGTTGACTTGTGTGCTGGTAAATCTCGATATGACTTGAATACAGTACGTTGTGCACAACTGACCTCCCTTCCGCGCCGTGCACCAGCCGCGTACCACATGCAGCGTCATGCACGTACCGTCCTCGTATCTTCCGAGGACGTGGCTCGGCGTCATGGAAGGCACGCAGTGAAGACATAACGTCATTTACTCGACGTCACGCAACAGAGATGTGTGACGCACCCATACCATACGCAATGAACTGAAGCATACCTTCCGCGTCAGGTTTGCGGCAGGTACGCGGATAAAGGGAGGTGAATTGTGCAACGGGCTGTATGTCATGTATGTTGAAAATACTGACGTAAAACTGTTTGCACTGCTGCTGGAAAAACTGCAGGCATATAGGCCTAGTGCACATCGCTGATATATGTGACTAACGGTGGTATGCCGCCTCACGTCATGCTGGTTCCAACAAGACTCACAGAAAATATTGAACCTAAACTAACTACGAAAGAAGCAAAAACGTGACCACCGGAAGATAGGCAACATAAGAAAGTAAAAGATTTTAAACAGAACTTACCAGTTCCTCGAGTTCATTACTCCCAAGATCAAGACTTTCAAGTTTTGTGAGGTATGCGAGCGAAGCGGGCAGGTACTTCAGCAAGTTCTCTCGAAGTTCTAACGTGACCAAGTTGGTAAGACTAGAAAGAAAACATTGACAAGATTATACAAATGTACACAGTGTATCCATAATATGTACAAATATCCATGCTCAGGGCAAGACAAATGAAATTTTCTGTTGTGTAGCATGTACCATTTGTACTACAGGACTTGCACAATTGACCTACCTTGATCCGCGTACCTTCCGCGTACGTCGCCCGGAAAGTACGCTTCAGTTCGCTGCGTATGGTATGGGCACGTCACGCGTCTCTTCTGTGTCACATCTGCGCACCAAGGGGGGAATGACGTTACGTCTTCATTGCGTGCCTTCCATGACGGCACACGACGTCCATGGAAGATACGAGGACGGTATGCGCATGACGCTGCATGTGCTACGTAGATGCTGCACGGCGCGGGAGGTCAATTGTGCAATGTACTGTATGATGATGTAGTAAGCACATGTAACAAATACAAAACGGATATCACCGGGTGTATTCGAATTCCCGTTCGTGACAACACTTGTGTTGACCCAGTTCATGTAGTTGCTGACTCCACACGAGAACGGCAGTCTCAAACGCCGGGAACACAACCCAAGTCGGGCCAAGAACACGTTCTTCTCAACCCTCCGCCTGACTCGGGTTGCGTTCTCTTCGTTCGAGACTGCTGTTCTCGAGTTGAGTCAGTGTTCCTCAATGAACTGGGTCAGCACAAATGTTGTCAAGAACAAGGATTCGAATACGCCCACCTACATGACCTAGTCTGCGAGTGCGGTGGCTAACGATCACACACGTGGCGATTCAGGGCCCATATTCATAAAACCTTGCTAGGCTTAGTTACCTGCTAAAGTGCCCACTTTGTAGAGGCCAATGTACATGTACACAACTAGCAACCAACTAAGCTAGCAAGATTTTATGAATATGGGTCCAGATCGCTTCCGATATTGCGGCTGTTGTGCACGACCATCGGCGTCCCCCTCGCAATCAAAATCTGGACACCGACTTCGCGGAGTTGATTCATCGTCCAGTGTACATACTTCCGCGACTGCGACCCATTATGAAATGACTCAAGTTACATTCTTGCAATCGGACGCTGACCAAATCGCCTGACAGGGTCGGCGTCGAACACGACATCGGTCGCTGATGATGGTCGTGCGTCGAAGTACGAACTGACCTGGAATAAGTTGCAGTGGTATGTAGAAAATAATGTTTAACAAAGATTTTAAATCCGAGTGCCTTGACAGGTAGGCCTATTTTTTAGAAAAAGAAGCAACAGAAGCCGCAACTGACAGCCACTGGATCAATAACGAGGGTCAAGGTCACCTGAGGAGAAATGTACACACGTCGAGTCGTGAATTAAGGAAATGGCTGGTCAGGTAACACAGCCTGTTCTCTGTTTTCAAAACAGTAGGAAAAGTACAGTAAAGCCACGTATCCACTACAGCGGATTACTCGAACTACTGACATGACTGAAATGGAAGACTACTGCAATACAAACATGCACTTGACTACTTCACTGATCTGTTTCTATGCAGTAGTACTGCAACCACTGCTGCAGTGGTCAATGTACAGTAGAACTGCAACTGATCATCTTAAGCCTGCCGCAAACTGGAGCTATCTGCTGAGCAAAAGGTCAGTCAAGACTGTTTGCTCAGCAGATAGCTCGCTAGTGTGCGCGTATTTTTCAGTGAGTTTTCTGCCTCGCATGGCCTTGAGGCAAATATCGAACCTGTTGGATATTTTTCGTATTGCGAGGTTAAAAAACTCACCGTGTGCGCGCTACTTGACCTACATGCTGAGGGCAGAAATTCAGGTGGCCAATGAAAATGCATCCTCCGTTTACATGATTTCAAGATGGCGGCCTCCAGCGAAATGACAGAGGAGTAACACCATTTCTTCCAACATGTCCAATTCAGTGTCTTCCGTTTCATGCATGTCTGCCATTTCGCGGGGGACTGCCATCCTGAACGGAGGATGCGTTTTCATTGGCCACCTGGAGTTTCTGCCCTCAGCACGTAGCTCAAGCAGCGTTTTTCGCCTCGCGAGGTTAAAAATATCCAACATGTTTGATATTCGCCTCAAGGCCTTGTGAGGCAGAAAACTCACCGAAAAATACGCACACACAGCGAGCTATCTGCTCAGCAAACGGTCTCGACTGACTTTTTGCTCAACAGCTCCTAAGTGTACAGCAGGCTTTATGTCCACTGCATTGCACTACTAACTGCCTTAGGTGGGCGATGCTCAGATTCAGACAGTCGTGCACTGAGAGTCACAAATTGCTCTGGTGAATACCGGTACTGTAAAGCAAGATAATTTCGCGGCTGGAAATGTTCGCGAATGAAGAATTATAGACATATTCGCGGCAGGATATTTTCGCGAGTCTCTGCCATTTTTTCAGTTTTTTTTCACGGACCATATTTATCACTTGCCTGTATTTATATTCGCGACAGGAAATTTTCACGATTCGTACACTCTCGCGAAAATTTCCTGCACGCAAAATTTTCCTGCCTTACAGTATCCCATCTTTTGGTGAAACTGAGTGAGGAAGACTACCATGAAGTCTAAACACATTTAAATGAGCAAATTTTCCTCATTGCAATTCCTTTAGAGCATCACTTAAAACGCGAAGAAAAAATATGACTAGTCCATTGAATGTGAAAGTGAATAATGAATTCATGTGAATTCGCCAGTATGAAATTCTGAACCAACCACACCAGCACTATGGTGATAGTGATAAAGCAAAGAATGAGAATTTTACTGTATATTTGCCAGCATTGATTTAGCACAGAGAAGTCTTCATTACGCCCCACTTAGAAAGCAATGTGGGAACAGTTCGTCATTTTCGCAATGATTTCCAATAACCAGAAAGTCCATGAAGTAACCAGTTTCTCAAATTTGTCAGCCAGACTTTAATTAGTCTGTCTAGAATCTTCTGAAATTTGGCGGTGATGTAAGTCGTTTAGTCTGTACCAGTAACGGATAAAACTTGTATTTGTTGCGAATGTTTTATGTAGTCTGTTCCAGTAACAGTATTAGATCGAACTTGTATTTGTTGTGAATGTTTTACATGTAGTCTGTTCCAGTAACGGTATTAGATCAAACTTGTATTTGTTGCGAATTTTTTAGTCTAGGTACCAGTAACGGTATACTAGATCAAACTTGTATTTGTTGCAAATTTTTTAGTCTGTTCCAGTAACGGTGTTAGATAAAACTTGTATTTGTCACTCATTTCAATACCTGTTCGAGTGACATAATGATGCCATTCCATCGCACATGACATCCCTTTCTCAAAACCCAATTCATTTCGCCACAATGTTCAGTGCAGTTTACACAGGCGCGATGCATTGCATCATTTCAAAATGGCCACCATTGCGGCCGTAAACACGAACTGTGATTAGTGAAAGAACTACTTCATGTCAAGTTTTTACGGAAAATGACAGTGATGATGCCTGTAGCGGCAAAAAAGACAAATCAATCAATTGATGTATCATGGTATGTCAAATTTGACCCAGCCGTTGCGGAGATATCGGCCATAAACCTCGCGCCAATCGGATATGGAATGAAGTGTAAGTACAGCATTGGTTTTGACACTAATGTTTTTAAAATTCACTGCAACCAACCCCCTNCCACTGGCGCTCGCGGTAAATTTGAACGATTGTTTTTGAGCGTCACTGTTTTTCATTTTGGACGTACGAACATAAGAGGGGCAAATACATGTATGCGTAGAAAATACGGGCAAATCCGTAGGGTTGGCATCTCTGGATACACACACGACTTTCTTCTGGGTGAACGCGATAAGCATTTCAATATCATGATATCTTTAGGGAAATCTTGACTCGGGTCCTTTATGTCGCGAATGATTGAATACCTCGACATCACGAGTGATCAGAAGCCCTCGATGATGGATAGAGATGAATCGACAATCTTAATGTTAAAATGTGAACCACCCAATCGCTGTGTTTGGCCGGTGTAAAATCGCATAAGATTTTAGAAGAGATCTCATAGAATTGATGGATGTTTTTTTCTTTAAGGCTGACTCCTTGTTATTTTATTTTGTGAGCTGACTGGAATATTGAAATGTGATGCAGGACTGCAAGTTGAGGAGCCATGGCTGAGACCACCTCTCAGCGGCAGGTCCCGGGTTCAAATCCAGCCCGCCATATTGGGATTTCATTCCCAGCTCTTCACGTCCATCGCATGGGACAGAAAGCCGTGGTGCCCTGGTTGTTTCTATGCAAGGGCAACATGGTAAATGACCCCATCCAATTAAAGTGAGGAACATGAGTAGCTTGAGATGGCCTCTTCCGTACTATCACCAGGGCCAATAATGCTACGGCTTCGGCCCTGACAGAAAAACTTAATACAATCACCTCTCACTGAGCAACTCTGAGTGGGTATCAAATCAAATGCACATACATGTACAGTACTCTGCACAACTGACCTACCGTCCGCAGAGCGCACCATCCTTGTACTTTTGCGGATGTCGCACGGCGTCTTGGAAAGCACGCAATGAAGAGTATGTAATGTAACGACGAACATCATTCGAGTGTCGTGCACGGAAGTCACGTGGAATAGACATGTGAGGACGGTATCTATCATGTCCGTACCATAATGGCGTTACACACGATCAAATTTTTCATCCAATTTTTTGGAAATTCAGATTACAGGCCTATTGGGGCTTCAATATTGCACTACTGTTGCTCGTTTCCTTTAGATAGAACAAAATACCCCATCCTCCAACCTCAAGGACGAAGGTGAGCAGTAAACTGCTATGATTCACTGGACCTTCCGACTATAAACAAAGACAAAGATGGACATCAACAGTTCTCCTCACCAAAAGCTCCCTTGGTGCCCTACGACCATATTTTCCTGATTGACCATCGATGGTTAGGGCAATAACACCACTCCTGTACACATCCTATTGGTTCAGCACCCTGCGGTCAGAGTTTGGCAGAATGGTTGTCACCATGGTAACATGCCCATTGGTAAAATCTGTTTTTGAATTGTATCGTGCAGCTGACTTTGACCTGACAGGCGCCAAACAGATTGCGGTTCAACTTCCACCGAACAGTGAATGAAATGGTCCATGGACCATGTGCTCACCTGTGTGAATGTACCAGAAGAACAAATGACAAATGTTAAAGGTGCTCTAGTTCGAATTGTAAACATTACGGTGTGCCACCTATTGTCAACTTTTGGTACTAATAAATCGGATAAAATCGAATTAAATTTCGCCTTTCACAACTTTTTGTTTGTTATTGAGCGTAAAATCATAAATATATTTCAGTTCTAAGAATATTTATCAAGATAGATATAAAAATAGATAACATTTGTTTTGGTACAAACGGTGCTGCCACCTGTCCGAGGAAAAATAACTATTATAATCAACCAAGTAAATAAACAAACCGTAATGTTTACAATTCGAACTAGAGCACATTTAAATCAAAATGTTCCCGGGCAAGCATTGAGTTCCAGGTACAGAGGGTACCCAGACACCTGATCACACCAAGTTAGAAGCTACTAAGTCAAATAGCCATGAACGTGCCACCAAAAATGACAAAAGGGGCTGTTGGTTTTCGTCACTTGTGGAATCTGAGCTGTGATCCTTGGGAAAACGACACTTGCAAATTACAGGGCTTATTTGCAGTACTGTTCAGAATACATGTAATCCCTGAAATTTGCAGCTTCATAGCTTTCTCCATTTTCTCAAGGATCACAACTCAGATTCCTCAACTGACGAAAATGAACAGTCCCTTTTCATTTTATCGGCTTTTCTGCACAGCGTGCAGCATCCAAACTACCGGATGATTTTCACCCCATAGATTGAGGCAAACACTCTAGTGTCGTAACAGTGATAAAATATATTGATGATGTGCAAGTATTTGGTACGCGCGCCGAGAACCTCATTTGTAGGAGAATGTGGAGAAGGCTACAGAATACATGCCAATAATTAATAACGATTCACCAACGCGATAAAAACTTCATCTGAAGTACATGCATAACATCATGAACATTGTACATGATTCTGTGTTATTGAACATATGCAGTGAAGCTCTGAGGAACCTCATGATGAGCGTTAGAAATTCAGTACAACATTGTCATTGACATGTTACATGTCGTGAGATTTCGCAAGGGACCAGTTATGTTGATGACAGGCATGACAGGTCGCACTATGATTGGCTGCGCTGCGACGGAACAGTCAGCATCAAGTGAGGAAATTGCGGTCAGGTCGCAATTTTTAAAGTGAAATCATGTGCGCTCATCGTGGACAGGCGGCATCTGCGCGCAGGGAATCGTAACTCGAGTCAGGACGACTGCGAATGCATTACGCCCGTGGGGATTACACAGAAGTTGAACATGTTGAATAGGTTCAACTCTTGCAAAAACATGAAAAATAGGGATCATCCCTAACTGTCTAGCAGCGGTAAACTGCGGAGGGAGTTTACTCCCCAGAATGAAGAATTTAGACAATTAAATCAACGCCTAAACCTATACTTCGTCACATTATCTAAATTGGAGTCTAAGTCTGAGGGCTGGCAGTATCCATGGCAACCAGGCAATGCCAAAATGTCGGCGGCAAAATACGTTGAATGCTGCTAGAATCCCCAAGTGCGCAACCAGCCTGTAGAGCCATAAATTCAGAGAAATTGAAACTGAACCATAAATTGCAATAACTTTTGATTAAATATCACACGAAGTGACTACTTTATAATAACACGGGGAGAACGCTAGACTGACTTCACATATCAGCGTCTTAGCCTCGCAGTTGCCTAGCAACAGATAGCTTTGCTTCATCGCTGGCGAGTATAAGTGTCCGACAAATAGGATAAATGCTAATAAGTAGTAGCACGCCGTATAACGTTTTTATTGGACGTACAAATATTCTAATTGCATTTGCTCTGATGTATTGTTAGACGTGTCATGCATGTCATGTCTTCGATATTTTTAGAAAATTTGATGACATCGATAGAAATTCCCAATTCCTTATACGAAACCCAACTGCATGAAAATGGCACAAATTTTATATCGGCCTACATCATTATCACAGAATAGGCCTACTCATGAAAAAATTATACAAATAAAAATTGTTATAGTTTTCTCATTAAAATTCAATTTATTTTTTATAACTGCCAGATTTGAAATGTTTGACTTGGATCAGCCTCAAACAAATTAGGGCAATTTGAAACAAAATAGTGTTTGTCTGTCAGTACATGTACATGTACATGTAAGTTATGTACCGGTACAGGTATGTTGTAAGCGCATGGATAAAATGTATATCGATACGGGCGATGTACTATTAGTATCAATGTAGCCATGGGCATGATTGTTTACCGTATACGCAAATATTTTTACGGGTAAAATATTTAGCGGTTGGGGTCCGTAAGTACCTTTTCGCATGGATAAATATTCGCGGTTGGGGTCCAATGTAAGATTTCAAAAACACTGCATTTTCAATGGTGCGCGGTGTAATTCAGTGCAAACCACCATGTACAGTATCGTCAGCGATTGGAAAATGGTTCACGTGTAATAGAATTCGCGGGGGTATTGACCAGTTTGCGATTTTCGCGGTAATTTTTATTCGCGAAAATATTTGCGTATACGGTAAATGAAAGTTACGGTATACATCCTGACATTTTCCATGGCAACCAAAAAGATGGTTGTTTGCAAAACCACTCTTGCAAATCCATAAGCCCAAATAGATAAGGACTTGTCTTTTGTTCAGTTTTTTGGGCACCTCAATTTTTTAGGCATTCATTTTCAATGCCCCCATGTAGCAGGACAGATTTTCCTTCTTCCACCGCGTCCTTACTCGATGACGCCATTTTGCATACCAACCAATGCATGGGCCCAGGAGAAACAGGCATTCTGATTGGCAGTCAGCATGGGCAGAATGAATTGGGCGAACCAATATGCCTGTGCTCGTTACTTACTTGTTTCGGGCCCATGTCTCGCACGATCTCGTGGATAATGATTATTCAGGCATCAGGGACACACATGGAAGTGATAAATTGTGAGGCGCCCTACCTGTATTTTTTGCAAAGGTTGGCGTCATTTTAGGCGCGCCATTGTGCGTGAGTGCAATG
>NMRB01001312.1:0-16794 GCA_002633025.1 Notospermus geniculatus
CAAAATCTTACTACGGCGGGTCCGCTAAACAACAAATAAAAAAAGAATGGCCTCACATGTATTTCCGACATGTCCGACACGTGGTTTCATTACCAATGAAGAAAACATCGTTAGGAAGGGGAAAATGGTTCAAGGAAAATTCACCATGAAATTCAAGGCCACCGAGACAAAACCTGAGGTTTATGATGTATAGTAAAGATTGTTACAATTTTTTTGTGTCCCACAGGTGAGCTAAATTTTGGCAGAAACAGTCCTGGGGAACTGTAATTTTGGGTGAAGGATGTCATTGTTTAACTAACTATTATGCAACACCCACGTGACTTACACATTCACTGTTTTCGAAAATGAATATCTGAGAAAAGCTTGAAAGGCACATGGAACCCATCACATAGGTATTCACTGGAAAGCTCTCAGAGAGCCCTTTTCAATAAATACCTATGTAGCGGGTTCTGCAAGATCTTAAGATTTGGGAGGTCCTTTTATCTTCAATGAAATCCCCACTCACTGGCCGTGAAAGGATTCAAAGCTTTTCATGCAGAGACACCTGACCAGGGCTCAAAATTCCCCAAGTCATTCTGCGGCCATTTTTCAGAAAAAGGACACAGAAGATTGGGCTCTTCTGTGGCCATTTCCAGGCCCTCTGCGGCCCTTTCCCAGATTCTGATGATGATGAGCTACATTTAGTTCGATCTACAGACTATAGATGGCGAGACAATCAGTCAACATCATTCGGACTTGCAACGCACACAACACATAAAGAGCTGTGTTTAGTTCGATCTGCGTAGTAGAGATGGTGTGATGATTAGGCCAAATTATCTTTCTTACCCATGGTGGCAATCCATGGCTGCCAACAACAGGAGTAAATGGTGGCAAAATCACTTAATTCTGCGGCAATTGCCGCAATAGCCGCAACGAATTTTGAACCCTACGTGACTGACAACTGAAAAGTACACCACACATGACTTACTTTTTTATTGGTAAGTTGCTCAGCAGTAGTTTCACAGCATATTCCTTGAGGTACTTCTGGAAACATTTTGTCATCTCCAGCATTGGTAGACCTGTGCTGAGTTGTGAACACTGCACCATGCACTTCTTATAGTACACAAACAGGTCGGCGCAACTTGGCAGCACGTTACTGATGTCCTCAGAATCAACTCGTGGTATTCCTGTTCGCCGGAAGTCCTCCACAAAGCGATCGATTAGATCGGCAAGATTTCTGAAAGAAAAAGGTCCACAAGGGGCTGTCCATTTAGGGGCTGTCCATGCATGAAAACCCTGATTTTTGGACCAGCTCCCGCAACCCTTGTGTATTATACGCACGCCAGTCACCCATCCATGTAGTGATTGCACTTAACCATGTTAACGCTGCTTAACTTCTAGCGCCAAGGCCAATGCGCTAACCACTAGGCCATAAAAAAAATCCCCCATGGCTGGCCAGTCATGCCACAAACATGTAGTAGCTGCAAGGGGTTCAATGGGGACACTAGCTCAACAGAGGGCAGCACACCGAAACCCGGTCCTAATACAATGGGCACCTTTTGTGTGGGAGATTGATCAGGACCGGGATGGCAGTTTCATTTCAATAGATTTAACCACTAGTGACACCTATTGAAAAAGTCGGCTATCGTCCCCATGCACCATCTCCCCCTTTGGACAGAGATGACTCGTCCTTGAGTCACTCAGCGCCAGTTTGCATCTCAGTGCCGAACTACATTCTCCAGATTCAACTGGGAAGGTCACCAGATGTATTATATGTGCGCTGGTTACCCATCCATGTAGCGATCGTGCTCAACGTTGCTTAACTTCTAGTGCCCAGGCCAACATGCTTACCACACGACCGTTTGAAGAGGATTTTATTCTCAATTTTAATGAGCTGTGAGGTCCCACGCGCTGCTGACACCAAGCGGTAACAACTGGAAATAAGGCGCCAGGCCCTTCCCCTTTATACCTATTTAGCATCAACTTACAATAGGCCGCAAATCCATGTGTACGCCCATAAAAAAATTCATGCCATTTTTGGGACAGTAGCAGACTATCCTAAAAAATCGTTCTGTAGTGGTGTACAGGGATCTCTCACTAAGCTAAAGTCGATTGCTTCATGAAGAATCAGTTTGTCAATATTTCTAATTATCGGCACCCGTTTCGAGTAGGCCTACACAATGAAATACAATACAACGTACCTCCCATTCACACAAATTACAAAGGGTGAACAATGCCAAAAGAGGAATGAATTTCTATTGAAAACAGGTTAAAGTCAAAAATCACCGTTTATTCTTGACGGATCAAAAAAAGCTTCTGTAACTTTTTAGCGTCACTTCTTACCTAATCAAGGTTGAATTTGCGGGGAGAAAACTTGTTTGTGTACGTCTAATTTCGTGCTCGCGTTTTTCGACCTCAAACCGCAAGCTAACCACAACGTGTGCCATATATGGTCATCGCACTGCACGAGAAAGAGATGTACACGAAGCACTACGTTCAAACGGTCGTGACCACTATGCCATAAAGGAAATCCTCCATGGCCAGTGGGTTAGGCTGTGCCATATACATGTAGTAGCTGCAAGAGGTTGAGTGTACCTCAACTTTTAAACATCTGTCTTTTTTTATTCCAGGATTATACAACCATACCATACCTGTCCTGCGAAGCTATGTAGATGTTGAGATGAGCTTCGAAACATTTGGAGATGATCCCAATAAAAGGAGATGGTGGTGGCTTCACCGCAGCTGGCTGAAAGGAAAGTAGAGAATGAAGATTCACAATTATATCCGATAGGCAACTTCGTATTTCAAAGCCAATTCAGGCTTTGGTTCACCCACCAGATAATAGGAGCAGTCAGCCCCGCATATTGCCAACAGATGGCAGCAAAGTTCTAGCGGACCAATGTACAGGAAAATCGACGTGATTTGCTGCTCAATCAATAATGACTGGGTCCACTATATGCACTGAATTGGGCAGTAGTGACACCTATTGGTCAAGTCGCTGACAGCTGCTATTGTGCATGCATGAATTCTCTGCAGAAGTGTGGGCCATCAAAGCAATGAATATTATCAGTCTGTCATGACGTGCCCAGAATTTCAATTCTCTACATACCCTAGGGTCAACATTTTCCTGTGGACTTTCCAGCTCTGCCCCTTCAACAAATGGATTTCCAGGGTTGTAATTTTCAAAAGGATTAGTGGGCGTTGCTGCCACTGAACCTGGGGGTGATTTTAGCTGCAAGAGAAGAAATCGTTGACTCAGATGAATATGTGAGCCACTCTGGCAAAATCAGACACTTGTTGCTCTTACCTTGACATGTTGAGACCAAATGTTTGTCAGTTTCAGTATTGGGTCATATGAGTAAAGACGAGCAAATGCTTTCACTTCAAATTTGTACAGCATTGCAGAGTGCATTTGTATAATTGCAAAGCTCAAGTAAAAGCATTTACTAGTATTTATTCATATGACCCATTGTCTCCCTATTATGAAATCTGACAGAATCTATTTCTTCCATTCTCTCTGGTGTCATCTTAAGCCTTGCGTACATCACACTTGCGACTGGAGACAACTAGTCGCCACTGAGAACTGGCGACTGGGAGGATCTAGCTGGAACTGGAGGCGACTGATCAGTCGCCAGAAACAATCGATGTATGCACCCTTGCCACTCGCTGGAACTGAGATTTTGCCAGTTGCCGCGAGTTGCACATGTTCAACTTTCTACCGACTGGTTGTACCCAGTTTCGTTCAGTCGCTGTGATGTACGCGGGCTTGCGACTGATCAGTGCCAGTCTTCTGAATGGAACCTAGTGAAGTCTCGTCAAGTCTCAACACCCCGGATGTTACCTGATTCGCTGCCAGTCGCAAGTGCGATGTACGCAGTCAGGACATGACAACTGCTGATTGGATCCTCCTAGTTTTACTGAGTTGCTGAATTTGCGATGTGCGCACAGCGCGTACATCACCAGCGACTGATCAGATCAGTTACTTCCAGTCGCAAGTGCGATGTACGCCTGGCTTTAGGGATCGTCTCCAAATTATTTTCGTTTCAAACGCGTTTGAAACGAATGTCAATGTCGTTTCAAAATCGTTTGAAATTTTTGTAGTCCAACGAAACTGAAGTGATTTTCCAACGATTTTCAAAACGGATTTGAAACGAATTCTCCCCAAACGAAAAGTATCCACAACGAAGAGCAACGTTTATATGCCCAACGAAAAGCAAACGTTTCATGCGCCAAATAGAATGCAAAAACGTTTTCAAATTGTGTCAAACGAAATCCAAACGAAATGAAAACGTTTTTGCTTTTTTGGCGTCATAGGTGCAGCGATAGGCCTCTTGTCATGATGTGCATGTCATTCTTTCCGTATCAAAGGCTATCGGTAGTGAATTTGATAGGCCTATACTGTCGTTGACATTTCAGGTCGGCATTGGTTTTCAGTCCTTCAGCTCATCCTCCGTTAGGCCTATGTCCGTTAGGCGTACCGGGTAGACTTATCAATTTTAGGCCCAGGCCTAGCCTATAGCCTAGGTCTTTAACATGGTAAATATGCTTCCTTTATACATGATGATGAATAATTTATTTCCATTTTTGACTTCTGAGGTCGTAACCACTGACTTCTGAGGTTGATTGTCTGGAATGAATTGATCATTATCTGTTTTAGTGGCATTTTCATTTTAATATCTAATAGGCCTAACTATCGGTAGGCTATGTCTTGATCATGTACATTGTACACATTGGTGTATGGTGCTTCATCTCGATCATGAAATAAATTTATTTTCATTTTCAACTTCTGAGGTCATAAGCACTTGACTTCTGAGGTCGATCGACTGGAATGAATTCATCATGATCTGTTTTGAATTACCATCATCTATGTAATCATGTCGTACATGTAGGCTTACATGTACTTTGTGCATTCAAGCACCCAGCCAAAGTTGGATGTTTCGATCATATTAAATTGATGTAGGCCTAGGCCTCTATGTTCCGTCGACCCATCCTCCTCGGTCGCCAGATTCGGCAAACGTTTGGAACAAACCGTCTGTGAAGTTCGTGTCAACGATATACACCCAAACGTTTTGGAGCGAGGGGAAGAAAATGTTTCAACTTCGTTTCATACCATCCAAACGTTTGTCTCCCTGAGAAACGTTTCTCATGACAAAAATATCAAACGAAATTGCAACGAAAATGTATGCTATGCCAAACGTTTTTCAGTCAGTTCTCAAACGAATTTTTTCGTTTGAATTTCGTTTTAAAAAAGCCTTTTCAAATTCGTTTAAACGAATTCCACACGTTTCTATTTTGGAGACGATCCCTTAGTTCGTTGAGGCTCAACTTCTGCGCGACACAAACAACTGGCTTTGCTAGAGCAGCCCACATTTTATTATAAAGTACAAACCACAAATCATCAAGGAAAAAGTTGATTCAAGAACTAACAGAAAACCAGGTGCTTACCACTGCCTCACCAAGGATAGTCACACCAGTAAATCTTTTCGTAAGAAGCTGTTCAAAGGCCATTGTTCTTTGGATGGCAAAGAGTAGTAGTTTAACTTCAATCTCTCCCGCACGTTTTGCCATGATCTTAGCTAACTCTTTCCTGCAGAGTGAGACAAATGGGAAATGGATCAGAGTCATAAAATAATATCGCCTTACCGAAATCGGCACGATGAGTGCCGATCCACACCGAAGTAAACTGAGGGTCATATTTTCTTTTTTTGTCCATGTCTCATTTAATAAACCAGACAAGACCATTTCCAACCTGCCCTGAAGCAGATAGCCGACCAACAGTGCGACTCCTAGGATGGACGACCGGCAGGTATGGAAATGGTGAACTCCGCGTTAATATTGCGCCCGTCACAGGTTTCATTCTTAGGCCTGCCTTTATATGACCGCAACCGTCATGCGCATGGCATATCCCATGTATGCATTAGTCCTGTTAGGTACACACACGCTGCTGACTCGCCTTTGTAAACTTTGTTTCATAACCAGCTCCCTAATTAGCTTAGCAAGTGTGTGGTCGTGTTACCAAGGTGCTAATTGCCACTTGGGACAGCCAAAGCTGTGGTCGCGGTCCGGATGCCCCGGGGTGGTTGCGTTAGTGAAACTCTCCAAAGGGAAATAAAGAGAAAAACAATCGGGACATTTGAAAACTGGTCGTCTTTATAGGGATGGTCGCCGACCGGGGTTCCACTGTATTCAGATATCCAGTGACAGGCAGCCTACCACTTTTGGACACTTGTACTGAGGAACTTGTGGACTACCAGAACTGGGAGGCACAGTGAGCGGTTGTACTTTTTTTGGAATGTCTCGTCCGTGTTGCACTGCGCCAAGGACGTCTTGAAGCAACATTTTGCTCCGTTATTTTTAGTCTTCGGTACAACCACTTGCAGCATTGCCCTGTCATGATAAACTAGAGCAATTTCGACAGGAAGTAATGGTGACATGGTTNAAAGGGGTGAAAATATCTTGGTTCCTTCCATTAGGGGGTCTAATTGGATGCAAAAAGCCCGCAGAAAGGGGTGGAAAATTTCCCTTGGTTCCTTCCATAAGGGGGTCCTTTTCAAACTCAGGAACAAGCATGTGTACCCTAAAATTAAGGAGTGAGGGGGCCGGGATTGGCACCAACTTAGTACATATGTGCCCCTAGGTCAGATGACCTCAGACACCAAGTTTTTGTCCAATTAGATGCCTGGCTTGGCCACCAGAGGGGCTAAACCAAAAACCTTTAAAGTGCTGTTTTGCCTTAACCGTTGGATCCTCACCAAATTTTTATCGTAGGTAGGCCTACATCTGATACTGATGAGGATACACGACATACATGTATCACCCGGGCTTTTCAAGGGGGGGGGGAGAAAAAAATACCCCCCCCCAATTATGGCCTCCAGTCATTTTGTACACTCCAAAATGCAAAATTAATCTTCCTTCTGCATGAAAATTGCATTTGAAATGTAAGAAATTAATACTGAAGTGAAAATAGTGATACATGTATTTGAAAAAGGTTAGTCTGCAAACTTGAGGGGTGGATATCCCCTCCTTGAAATTTTTGAGGAGGGGATCATTCCCCCTCTCCCCCCTCTGGCAGAAACACTGCCGGATTTTTGATTTGACCTAATTTTCAAGGTCACAGAGGTCAAAGGGTCGAAATTTCACTACCGGTATTGGGTGACTCGTTTCGTGGCTATTTGTCCTGGATTGTTCAAATTACATGTAGGTGTGATGATGTATCTAGGTACCCTCTATGTCTACAGCGAGTTTTGGTCTGATCGGACTTTGAACATCCACTCACATGAAGAGGAACGAGACCAAAGCCCTGCTATGGGAGGATGGTCAGTAATATGGCCGCCAGCTGAATATCTTGGAAATTGGGCGTTGGCCCACAGGCTACCTTGTTTTAACGAGTAGTTTACTGCAGCTAGAATGTTCTGAACTTGAACGAGTATGTAGGCCTATCTGTGTAGCCTTCATGTGTACAGCAAATTTCAGCTTGATCGGACTTCAAAGACTGCTGCCAGGCAGCCATTTTGGAAAATGGAACTTTGACCTTTGTGACCAAGAAACGTTGTTCAACTTGAAAACCCGTATGGGTCATATGAATAAAGACTAGTAAATGCTTTTACTTCAGATTTATATAGCATTGCCTAATGCATTTATATTGCAGAATTCAAGTAAAAGCATTTACCGGTACTATAATTCTTTATTCATATGACCACATGTATCTTCATTAGATGTACCTACGACACAAATTTGGTGACGATCTGTCGAAAAATAAGTTAGTTATTGCACTTTTTGTACAATTCAAATGGAGCCATCTAGTGACTATTCAATGAACTACAGTACCGGTACATCCATCCTGTTTGGAACCTCATGGTCAACCACTGGAGCGACTGACTTCAAACTTCACCCGTGGCCAGTTCGTTTTCATCTGTTTTCATGCCACTCTACAGTACTCCCGTACAAAGAGGACAGGAATAAAATACATTGAAGAGACATTTTATTGTCTATCATATGACAGATGTAAAGAAATCGATCAAAATCTGTTACATTTCCATCTTGAGAAGAATGTTGCTCCAAACAATCAAAACATCGAGATCAATACATTCTTGTATTCATTGTGTCCGACCCGTCAATATTTCATGTGGTGGGTGGAAAAGTTGGTATGGTGGTCTGCAGAAATGCAAACACTGTTCTCTCATGATTGAAATGGCTCATTTTTATGTCGGAGATATCTAGGTACATGTATTAGGTGGGGAATATTCATTGCCACCAAGTTTTGGTCGGATTCAATTCTTAAGCTTGGCCACCAGAAGGCAAAAACAAAAACTCAAATTCTAATAGTTCCTAAACTAACGTCTGGAGGATCATCTCGAATTTTTTCATCATCGGTACATGACATGTACCATGTTTTTGATTTGACCTACTTTTCAAGGCCACAGAGGTCAAAGTTCAAGATTTTGTCATTTGGTGGCATGTTTCGTGGCTATTTGACCTAGTATCTTCTAACTTGGTGGGCCGTATGCAGGGTTCTCCACAGGGTTTGAAACAGACCGGGTGATGGTGACGCCACACGATTACTGATATCGGAAGCCGCTGCCGCACGCGCGTCCTCAGGGGGTCCGGAGGCCTCCCCTAGAAAAGTTTGCAATCTAAAAAAAAAAACCTGAAATGCGATTTCCCAGCATTTCAGGACACAAATCTAGCTCCTGTTGGTGCTTGGAAAATCGCAGTGTTATTTAAAGTGAATAATTTTTACTGGGCGGCAGTTTTTTTACACCGGGTGGCGGATTTTTAGACCGGGCGCTGAGATCAATCCTGCATTTTAGAACGGGTGCCACGCCCGTTCTGTTACATTAGTGGAGAACCCTGCCGTATGCACCAAACGATGATTATCTTGAACTCAGGTTGAGCTACAACTTTTCCATTGTTCAGGTTTGCCAGGGGATGATGTGACAATGGAAAAGTTGTGGCTCAACCTGAGTGAGCCACCTGAGTTCAAGATAATCTTCGCTTGGTGCATACGGCCCGGTGTGATCAGGTGTCTGGGACTGAAGGCTTGCCCTGGAACATTTCGATTTAACATTTGTCATTTGTTCTTCTGGTACATTCACCCAGGTGAGCATATGGTCCATGGACCATTTCAATCCTAAAGAGTTGAACAAACGTGTCAAAAATTCATTCACAAAGCCGAGGATAGGTATTGAGATAATCCATACACGTAGATAGCCGTTTTTGTTCAAGGAAAGAGTCGCTCATGCATGAGCAGTATAATCATTCAATCGAATATGGAATGAGGTTGAATAAACCACAGGAATTGTTGTTATTTGGAAAAGACTATTTGGAAAAGGTGATACCTACATGTACTGCATACCTACATGTATCAGTTTATGAATGGACACACTTACTTTATATTAATTTGACCCCAAAAGTACAGGCCTGGCCACATCGATTTGATGGATTCAGCGGATACAACAGATTCTTGTAAAATGGAGCATATACAGTTGGGGTCAGAAGTTTACATACACTTTGGTAAAAAATATTCAACTCAAATTTTCAAAAGGTTTTATTGTTCTTTCAAAAACTTTTTTCATGGGGAATTATACTTAAGATATCTACTTTATTTTCTTGCTTCATTCATTGATTACAGTTTCTTTATTTCAGAATTATGTAACATAGTTTGTTCGATCTCAGAAATACAGTGGCTCAAAAGTTTACATACACTATACATTAGTACTTGTAGCATTGCCTTTTACTGCCAGAACCTGACTCGGACATCTAGAACAAGCATCCACAAGTGTCTCCCGATACTCTTGGGGAATTTGGGCCCATTCCTCTTGACAGTAGTTATGTAACTCAGTCAAATTTGTTGGTTTCTTGCTCTGACTCATCTGTTAAGCTCATCTAAAAAGTTTTCAATTAGATTTCAGTCCGGACTTCACGAAAATCACTCTAAAACCTTCCCCTGTTGTCTTCAAACCATTTATCGACTACTTTTGCTCTGTGCTTAGGACTGTTGTCTGATTGAATGTTCCAATCGCGCCCTAGCTTCAATGATTTGGCAGAGGCCTTGATGTTGTCATCAAGAATCTTGAAGTAATCCTTTTTCTTCATGATCCCATTGACCTTCTGGAGTCTCCCCGTGCCGGTTGCAGCAAAGCAGCCGCAAAGCATGATGCTACCACCACCATGCTTGACGGTCGAGATGGTGTTCGTTGGGTTGAAGGCCTCGCCCTGTTCACGCCAGATGTTCTTCTGAAATGCCTTCTCATGTAGCCACTATGGGATGTCCCGGGTTATTATATAACTGATGTGGTGACCAATGATCAGTAAAATGACTGTGAGGTACCAGTCATCAATTTTTCGAAGATTCGAGGTTGTGTTTTTAGAGTTTGACTAGGTGTATGTAAACTTTTGAGCCACTGTATTTCTGAGATCGAACAAACTATGTTACATAATTCTGAAATAAAGAAACTGTTATCAATGAATGAAGCAAGAAAATAAAGTAGACATCTTAAGTATAATTCCCCATGAAAAAAGTTTTTGAAAGAACAATAAAACCTTTTGAAAATTTGAGTTGAATATTTTTTACCAAAGTGTATGTAAACTTCTGACCCCAACTGTATAATAACTCAGCTGGATGTTCGGTATGGTACCAAAAATAGTGCCTGTTGTATCAGGCGGTAGAGCAAAAATACTAATGCTATTGTAATCAATGCAGTGTGGACACATTTAGGCTGAAGGGGTTATTGTCGTCCTGGGTACACATAAAGTGTACCGGTACCCAGGTTCGATGTCGTCAAGTGAAATTGTACCCTGGGTCCACTTTCGTGTTAAAAACTCAGGGTTCGTACTCTACATGTACCTTGAAATCCTTGAAAACCTGGAATTTTGAGGTATCCCCTTTCCAGGTCTGGAAAACCTTGAAAAATCATGATTTACCCTAGAAGTCCTGGAAAAGTCCTTGAATTTTGCCCAAGTGGTCTTCATAGAATCCAAAATTTTCTGGGGGAGGACCCCAGACCCCCCCCCATTTTCTTTTTATCCGTGCTCAAACTCGTTGAGTCATCGGCCCTTATTTTCGCCCTTCCAGAATGTAATGGCGGAGAAAACCCGACTTGCTTACAATTGTCTGGGTTAGTGATGTCATGATATTAGGCCAATGATTGAGCCTCGTGAGAGCTTGAATATTGGCAAAATAGTCCTGGAATTTCGAGATATTTGGCCCTGGAATTCCTTGAAAAGTCCTGGAATTTTAGGTCTGGGGGTAGTGTACGAACCCTGAAAACTATACCCAGGTTCTGATTTAGAGACCTAGGGGTGAGGTTGTTCTCGGTAAAGTCACTTGATGTTGTGCATGCAAGATGGCCGCGCCACGACCGTTTGAAAGCGAATTTATTCTTAATTTTAATTAGCTGTGAGCTGCCATGCGCTGCTGACACCAAGCGGTAACAACTGGTAAAAACCATTCCGTCAAACGCCAGGCCCTTCCCCTTATACCTATTTAGCATGAACTTACAATAGGCTGTAAATCCAAGTGAACGCCCATATCAAAGTTTCATGCCATTGATTTGGGCTGTAAACGACTATCTTAAAAAATCGTTCTATGGTATAATACAGGGACCTTTCACTAAACTAATGCCGATTGCTTCATGAAGAATCTCTTTGCCAACATTTCTAATTAGTGACCCCGTTTCGAGTAGCCCTACACAATGAAATACAATACAAAGTACCTCACATTTACATAAATTATAAAGGGTGAACAATGCCAAAAGGGCGACGAGTTTGTATTGGAAATAGGTTAAAGTCAAAATCAGCGTTATAGTCTAATAGTGTTACTTCTTACCTAATCAAGGTTGAATCTGCGGGGAGAATACTTGTTTGTGTACTTCTAATTTCTTACCCCCGTTTTATAGGCCTCAAACCACAAACGTTTGCCATATATGGTCATACGCTTCAGGAGAAAGACGTGCACACAAAGCACTGCGTTCAAACGCTCGTGGCGCAAACAGTTGAAGAAGAGAAGTTGAAAGAATTTTGTTTTTGAATAGCTTGACAGTTTTCAACCTCGGATGGTTACAGAGAAATGCCAGCTGGACAAGAAAACGTGTCATTCCCATGTGCGTGTGCATGGGTGATGTGTGCATGGCAATGATGGGTGTGTCTGATCATGTGTCATAGCAACAGTACCATCTGGCAGAGGATCGTGGAACCAACCTACGCTAATTCACGTATCCGACGAGATCTTGAGAATAAGCTCATCCCTACAATGTACACGTACATGTACATGTAGGTCTCTAAATCAGAACCTGGGTACAGTTTGTCACAAGAAAGTGGACCCAGGGTACAATTTCACTTGACGACATCGAAAGTGTACCCAGGACTCAGCTACATTTAGGGCCATAAGCCGTAGCCGGGGGGAGGGAGGGTACAAATGGCCCCCTTTTAGGAACAAGATCAACTAGAGGAAGATTCTTTTCAAGTGTGGGTGCCACCGCACTCCAATATGGCCACCACAGCCACCATCTTGATTATTTTTGCGGACAATCATAGCCAATTTATCCCTGAGGTGAAAAACATATTTAAAATTGACCGAGAAAAACAGTAAATTTTTCAAAAGCAACCCCCTCTGGAAATCCTGGTTACGCCTATGTAGGTTCATCCTACACTTTTTCGAAAGTTGTAATAGGCTATCTGGTCATCTTATCTCATTGATTACTTCTGTGTACTTCCAGGGTCAGCTAGTATGGTTTGACACAGGGTTAGGGTACCCTGTACCAGGAGAGGTGGTGGATTTCTCTCGTTACCACAATTACATCAGCATCAAAACAGATCTCAATGACCGTGTAAGTATTTTTCATGTGGTCAATTATTGGGCCTATTTCTCAATGAAACATTAACTTATTAACATGTTGACTGCCAGCTACGAATATACTCGTAGTAGCTGATCTCGTCCCCATTGCCAGCTACGAGTATACTCGTAGTAGGGCTAAAGCATTTTCTGTTAATGTTGATAAGCTTGGCAATGACGAAGAGCCTTCTACAATGATCATACTGGCTGTGGGGATTGACCAGATGTATGGGAACACGCTAGAGGGCGTACAGCTATGACTTGTAGTTGGCAATATGAAATAAACTTGAAATAGGCCTGGGGGTCATGGCAATGGCGGATGGAAATGATATTTTGGCCATGGCAGCGAACGTGTTAACTAGTATTCTCATACATCCTCTGCTTTTTAAGTTTGAAATCCACCGACTTGACAACATGACGAGCATCAAACAAAGAGAAAGCCTAGGTCGGGATGGAGTGGAGGACATGGTCAACCTCAGGTATGTCAATCAGTTGGGACATCTGCAGTCTTCACTGTGATCTTCACCAGTATGTGGAAATCATAAAATAATTGGCCAACAGTCTCTGGCAAGCTGATTGTCCATTCTGGCCCAAACCATGTTTACGATTCCTAAACCATTGTTTAGGACCCTATACTATGGTTTAGTTTAGGCATCGTAATTACCATGGTTTAGAGCAAAACGTTCATTTCGGCAGGTTTACATTGTAGTTAGGCCGTTAGGCCAAAAAAATAAAGTATTTGTTTCTTGTCCGCGCCCGCGTCATTCCCAGACCCTCCGCATTGAAAACTTTTTTTTCACCAATTTCAAATTTTCCCACTTTGCTTACGCAGCGCCTTCTATACAATGCACAGAAATGCTTCATCACTTGAAATCATCTTTATTTTTCATGAAATATGTGCTTTAAACATGTAGAGAGATAGTTTGCTGGTGGTATTTCACCCATCCNTTCATTGAGTTGGAACTAATCTGCTTACTTAGAAATGTGCCATTTATTCAAATCCATCAAGTTGTTGGTCTGTAAATTATTAAAAGAATGTTTAGCAGGTTGGACATCTCCAGCTTTTCACGCCCCATTTCTTACTTTACATTGAATTTATATTAATTCGCCGCATGGGACAGTAAGCCAAGCTGTGTGCTTTGTACCTCGTGCCTTTGCAAGGGCAAGTAAATGACCCCATCCAAATGAGGAACACGAGAAGCTTGAGATGGTCTCTTCCGTACTTACCAAGGCCAACAGTGCTGGCTTCAGGCCAGACAGAAAAATCAATTACACAAATACAAACACATTGAGAGCGTTTTTCCTTATACCCACTATAATGTTGTAGGCCTATGTCTTAGGCCCTCGCTGATATTTGTCATTTCTGACCGTCTCTGAGAAAATCCTGTCAAAGTCGCTGGTGAGTGACATAGGCCCTTGATCATGATCTTAGTTGCACAATCGATAAGGCTGTATTTGCCACCAACAGACCAGTGTTTCTTCATTGTTATGACATTCTCAATGTAAGGCCTCCCTTATTATATCTTTTGGATTACGGATTCGCCGACGTGCTTTTTGGGAAAACCAGAAGAAAAAAAAATTTTCTGACTTGCCATTTTTAAGCAGTGTTTTTTTTCCCGCCGACGCATATTTTTCAAAAGCTCCTTGTTTTTCCAAGCGGCAAGCAAAATCGTGAAAGATCGTCGTAGTTTCCCCTGAACCCTGGCATACTCGGCAGCTTTACAACAAATAAAAACCTTGTATTCAGTGTTCTGACTGCCTGCAAAACCTTTTTTTATTTCTCCTACCTGCCGAGTTGACAATGATTGTCCGTGAATACCACAGCAAATAAAAATTGGTGAGTAAGGCCTCTTTTTTTAATTTTTTTTATTCCCCCTCCCTACCTACCGGTACCTAAATGGTGATGACAATCCGTAATCCAAAAAATAAAATAAGCGTGGCCTAACCTACAGTATTAACCTTTTGGTGTTCAGGTTTGACCAGGGGCCATATTTATGAAGCCTTTGCAACTTTGCGTTCACGCAAATCTATTGTTTTGCTGCTCATGCCCTATTGTTCACTGACTGCCTTACTATAGATTTGCGTGAACACAAAGTTGCAAATAAGGCTTCATAAAAAATATGGCCCCAGGTTTTCTCCGAGATGGTCACATATTTCACAATCTTACATATTATTTTGTCAGTCCTTGCCAAAATTTACATATTTTAAGTGCCTGAATACATGATCGATTCATGACAATACCAAGCCTCTAACATTTATCTCCTAACCAACTGGTCATGAATTGAAAAACCATTATAACCTGACCAGTACGATTTTCCCATCCTCAGTCCAGAAGTATTGAACCAGTATAGGACTTCGGAATTCTCTGGAGTTTGGGCAGTTCCCATGGTCCCTAACAATCCACCAGACAATGCGATTCAGGTGATATTCTGAGACTTTTTGTTTGATTGGCCACAAATGATCTTCGTTTCAGTGACCTGAATGAGGCCTCCTTGTTGTGGAATCTCAGGACAAGATATGAAAAAGAGAACATTTATGTAAGTATTGTGAGGTAGAAAGTGAAAATAAAGAATGTACAAAAAGTTTATCCGCAATAATCATTCTTTCAAAAGATATTATAGGGGTGGATCCACCGGGGGGGGGGGGNNNGGGGGGGGGGGCATTATGTCGAGGCATGTGTGTCGGTGTCGGTTAACATTCCGTCAATAGGGCCATCTTGAAATCGTTTTCCATCAATAACTTGAGAACCCTTTGAGCAATCACCTCAAACTCGCCCTCTCTCCACCAGTGGTCGATATGTGAAAATGACCAGCTCCGCCACCCATCCAAGATGGCGGCTGTGGTGGCCATCTTGAAATCAGTTTCCGTCAATAACTTGAGAACCCTTTGAGCAATCAACTCGAACTCGCCCTTTCCACCAGGGGTCGATATGTGAGAAACACATGAAAAATAACCATGCATCATTACTTCCTGTTGAAAGCAGGGAGATATGTGACCCTCAGTGTGAAGTCGCTCAGAATATGAGCCTAAACGTACTGGCCTAACACCAGGAGATAAAGATAGAGACATGATCACTAAACCTCACAACAGACACGCAGACAATACTGAATTTGACAATACATTGGTCACAACTTGCCAACCTTATACTGACTGATGATTGGTTTTGTGGTGGCGGTTTACATTTGTCAATTTCGGTGTTGTCTGTCTATTGTGAGGTCTGAGTGATCATGTCTCTATCTGGTGTCATGCCAGTACATTTAGGCTCATGTTCCACACGACTTTACACTGGTTTTGTGGCGGAGGGTCACATGCGATGAGCTCCCCATCAACATTGCTTTAGTTTGGTTTAAATAAACAGCAAGTATGTTTCACGTGAAAAAAAGTGCATCCACTGTCTTGTACATCCTAGATTCTGACATATCAGTTTCATTTTCAGACCTACACAGGCAGTATCTTAGTGGCCGTCAACCCATATACGTTCTTCAAAATCTACGGGTTAGATATGGTAAAGAAGTATGAAGGAAAGGTCCTTGGTGCTTTACCACCACATTTGTTTGCCATTGGAAATGAGAGTTTCATGCAAATGCAAAGGAACAAAGAAAATCAAGTTGTCGTTATCAGGTCGGTGCATTATTAGCTCACTGGGGTGAGCTATTACGATGGTGCAGCGTCCGTCGTCGTCCGTCGTCGTCGTGGTCCGTCGTCGTCGTCGTCGTTGTCCGTTAGCAGGGCACGTTTCGTAACCGCTGGAGCTATTGATCTGAAACTTGGTACATATATACCCCTAGGTCAGATGACCCACGACACCAAGTTTCGGTCCGATTCGACTCTCAGTTTGGCCACCAGGTGGCGGAAACCAAAAACACAAAAAGTACAATAACTCCTGAACTAATGACTAGATCATCTTCAAATTTTTATCATAGGTGTAGCTAATAAGGATACATAACATATATAACGGGTTTTTGATTTGACCTACTTTTCAA
>NMRB01001312.1:31063-74786 GCA_002633025.1 Notospermus geniculatus
GGGGGGGGGGGGGGCATTATGTCGAGGCATGTGTGTCGGTGTCAGTGTCCATTAACATTCCGTCAATAGGGCCATCTTGAAATCGTTTTCCATCAATAACTTGAGAACCCTTTGAGCAATCACCTCGAACTCGCCCTCTCTCCACCAGTGGTCGATATGTGAAAATGACCAGCTTTCCCACCCATCCAAGATGGCGTCTGTGGTGGCCATCTTGAAATCGTTTTCCATCAATAACTTGAGAACCCTTTGAGCAATCAACTCGAACTCGCCCTCTTTCCACCAGGGGTTGATATGTGAGAAACACATGAAAAATAACCCTGTCATCATTACTTCCTGTTGAAAGCAGGGAGATATGCGATGAGCTCCCCATCAACGTTGCTTTAGTTTGGTTTAAACAGCAAGTATGTTTCACGCGAAAAAAAGTGTATCCACTGTCTTGTACATCCTAGATTCTGACATATCAGTTTCATTTTCAGACCTACACAGGCAGTATCTTAGTGGCCGTCAACCCATATACGTTCTTCAAAATCTACGGGTTAGATATGGTGAAGAAGTATGAAGGAAAGGTCCTCGGTGCTTTGCCACCACATTTGTTTGCCATTGGAAATGAGAGTTTCATGCAAATGCAAAGGAACAAAGAAAATCAAGTTGTCGTTATCAGGTCAGTGCATTATTTGTCTCATTGTTTTACCCACTGTCTAGTCAGTTTTGGATAGTTCTCCACTTTCTTTAACTCATCTGCTCCTAGAGTCCAGCAGACGACAACTTCAGTCAAAGATTTCTCACATCCTATGGTATCGATTGAAAAATATTTGAAGAAAGGTTGTTCCCATCAACCATCTGAAGAATATTTCTTCAAATTCTTTCCAATTCATTGCCAAGGATTTTAGAAAACTTAACAGAAGATGCTGTCTGCTCCAACCTGGGGGCAGATGAGTTAAGGTAGGTGTCACACTGAAGTACATGTAGTTCTCAAAACATCCTGTCCCGTCCTAAAAAAATTGTAAAGCGGGCTAGAACGTGTAATGTTGGCCAGATAATGTCACGAAGTGCTGGTGCACCCTTCCCGTCCGAGCCTGTCCATGAAGTTTGTAAAAACACTGTAAAAAGTTGCCACTTTAACGCCCACTCCGTTCGCACACAGTTTGAGCCCGTTCGGCAACATTTTGAAGAACGTACTGAGAACTAGCTCAGTGTGATGGGGCATTAGATTGATGGTCAAGGTAGACATTGTACCAGTACGAGATGCTGTTGTATGACCTCTTGGGTAGATATAAGTTGCGCTTCCACTACAAACAAAGCCGGTATTTGTCCGCTCTTATTCTGCTTCCATTACAGAATTGCCGGGTTTAATAAGTCCGGTTCTATTAAGTGCGGATCTATTTAGATCGGCTATGCTATCCAAACTAAATAGATCCGCACTTAATAGAACCGGACTAAATTAAACCCGGCAATTCTGTAATGGAAGCAGAATAAGAGCGGACAAATACCGGCTTTTTTTGTAGTGGAAGCGCAACTTATGCTATCCGAACTAAATAGATCCGCACTAAAATAGAACCGGACTTATTAAACACGGCAATTCTGCAATGGAAGCAGAATAAGAGCGGACAAATACCGGCTTTTTTTGTAGTGGAAGCGCAACTATAAAGTGATTAGCAGTTAGTTGTATGATTGAACCTGTATTATCTCAGTCGCAAAATGGAACTGCACACACATTAGAGAATCATCTAAAGGCAAGTCGTTGGGGTTCATGATCTACATGTAGGCCTACAGAATTACTTTAGTTTTGTCTGTCTAAGGTCCCTTCAGGATATTCATGCCAGTATTTATGCCTAGCCTCCTGGAATACCTGTACAATGGGTAAGTCGATTCCATTCAACAAAATTGACCAACGCCCATGTTGCAGGCTGTTTGCACTGACGATCAAGGCCTGAGTTACCACACCCCCACAGTGTCAGTGTCTTTATCGTCCAGTTTTTGTGGCTGTCCTAGGCCTATAAAAATCATCAGCAGGCCTGATCGCTTATCGAAGAGGTCAATTTCAAAATGACCACAGACACTCGGATCACTGCTCTCTCCGTTGCGCCATTCAGATGAGCCATCAAACAACTTCATTATTCTCCATCTTTGCCTGTGCTAGCCAGTCATATTGAAAGGCCTTTAACTTGGCCAGTGCATTCATAATGAATTGGTGCTTAATGAAGGGACCTTAGACAGATGAAAGTAAAGTACTATACAATTCCTGTATAGAGGTTTCCCACTGACGTCACACGGCCGCCATACTGGCCATCAAAATGAAGCCATGGAGGCTGCCATCTTGTTCTCGGTTCAAAAGTTTAGCGGCCCGTAGAGACCACTGGGAGCATACAACTCAACAAATCACTTTACCTCTCACAGTTTCTGAACATAAGTAGTTGGTCTGGTGTGAAAACCGTGTTGAAAACAAAGCGAATCATCCATACGACTTGCGGTAGACAGTGGTGGAAGAGGCCCGATGACTGCCGACAACGTCCAAAAACGCTGTGTTGATGCTGCGACGTTGCGTCATTTGACGGCCAATATGGCGGACATTTTGAGCTGTGACGTCACGTGGGAAACCTCTATATGATATTCAATTCTATTGCAGTGGAGAAAGTGGTGCTGGGAAAACAGAGAGTACGAAATTGTTGCTGAGGTACTTGGCTGCTGTGAACAAGACAAATAACAATATTGTCACTGAACAGATTTTGGAGGCAAGCCCTCTGTTGGAATCATTTGGAAATGCCAAAACAATACGCAATGACAACTCTAGTAGATTTGGGAAGTATGTGGAGGTTCACTTTAATAAGTAAGTATGACGATGGAGTCCTCTAGGCACCCCTTTGTTTAAGGAATTAAACCCGAGGCGGAGGGTCTTGGTTGCGACACCAAACCCGCGAGGGTGGAGCTAAAATGTAGTCCAAACCCGAGGCGCTTCGCCGAGGGTTTGGACGGAATTTTTGCTCCACCCGAGCNCCTCTACGCACCCCTTTGTTGGTTTCTATAAACCATGAGAGAGTTCTGTGATTTGTATCGTGTTGATGATGGATAGACAATTATCAAATTGATGTAAACGACAAAGATATGTGCACTTCCACCGAAATCGCAACCATAACCTTGGTCTGAAACTAAATGACGTGACGCAGAGAACCCACAACAGTGACTTCGACGACGTCGCATCTGAGTCGACCATGGCTGAATCATGGATTGCGTCACGTCAGCTGGTTTCAGATCGAGGTTGCGGTTTCGATTTCGGCGGAAGTGCGCAGATCTGCAAATTCGAGAATCGTCTATTGACAGAAGGCTTTGCATTTATTGATCCCACCCATAGGCCAAGTTTGGGTTTGATCTGAGTTGGCCACCTGGTGGTCAAAGCTGAAACACGATTGGTACAACAATTCCTGAACTAATGGCCGATTCAACTCCTGATATTTTTCATAGGTACCCTAATAAGGATACCATTAGGCCTATGGACATAAATGTAGATGCCTTCGACATGTGTTCGCCAAGTTTTAGCCCCATCGAGCTTCAAATATGGCCGCAAATTGGCTGTTTGGAAAATTGATTCACTAGCAACTAGAAAGTTCCAACCTGGTCTGACCCTCCACATGTATCTGTTTATGAGAGTTTGACCATGAACATATCACACTGGAACTTCACATAGTCATTCAGGCGAACACTTGGTCCCTGGTTCATTTCATTCCCTTTCTTGAATTACACAAGCCATCAATGCGTCAACCTCCTCTTATGTTCTTTTTCCAGTGGTGCAATATCAGGTGCAAAAATCTCAGAATATCTGCTCGAGAAGTCCAGGGTGGTGGCACATGTAAGTAACCTGAAGCCTGCCGCACATGGGCGATTTTTCGAGCGATTTTCTAGGCGACTGGCCTTGCGACCACAGCAGCGACTGAACATATTTTCAGTTTTTTTAGTTTTTGTTGACTCGTTCGTGACAAATGCTTCATTGGAAGATCAGTGATGTCGCGGATGACATCACTGATCGACCTCTAACGTAATTATCGTATGCGACGTAGTAGTCGCATCGGTAGTCGCCCCCATTTTAGTCGCCCGTGTGCGCCATGCTTGAATAAGCTTATGCTTGTTGCAGACAAACAAGTTGGGTGTAAATTCGCTGTTCCAGTAGGCACTATTACATACAGTACAGGTCACAATTGACATCCCAACGGCTTCGCGTAAGTTACTCGTAAGTTACGCGTAACTTACGAGTAACTCACGGCTTTGGTTTTGCGTAACTCACCACATAACTCGCCAAAATCGCGTAACTCGTTTCGTAAATCACTGCGTAGCTAGCGAAATTCGCGTAACTCACCCCGTAACTCACCTCGTAAGTTGCACGTAACATAGCTCGTGAGTTGTTGCGTAAGTTACGAGTGACTTACGAGTAACTTACGCGAATTTAGGGATGTCAATTGTGACCTGTACTGTACACTGTAATTTTGATATTTTGAACTTTCCAAAATTTTGATGCAGAAATACATGTAAATGCACCGGTATGTGACCCGGCACATCAAATCAGGTATTAAGTCACACCCGATGTGAACCAGGATGAACCAAAAAAATACTCCAGGAGATAAAGGAAGAAAGCTAATCACTCAGATTTTGCAAAAGACAGACAATATGCCTTGGCCTACTGAAATTGACAAAACGTTGGTCTCAACCTGCCAACTTCAGAGCGACTTACAGTACGTTGCACAACTGACCTCCCTTTATCCGCGTACCTTCCTCGGACGTGGTGCGGAATGTAACCTTCAGTTCATCGCGGATGGTACGAGTACGTCACGCGTCTCTGTTGCGGTCTGAGTCCGGTCCGGTCTGAGTACAGTTCACTTCAACCGGACCGAAATGTTTGGCAGTGTAAACGCGGCTTATGTATGTTTGATGAGAGCGCTTGTCTTTAGTTACCAGTAGATGTACCGGGTAGGTGCAGCCAAAATTTTCAGTAAATTCAAATAGCACCGATTATTGTTTGCCATTCTAGGCTCAAGATGAGCGAACCTATCATGTGTTCTATGAGATGTTGGCAGGAATGGATCCTGAGCAGAAGAAGAAATACGGACTGCTGGCAGCCAGTAACTATCTGTACCTGAATCAAGGTGGTACTGTCGAGATCCAAGCCAAAATGGATACAGATGACTTCCATGCACTCGTGTCATCTATGGAGATTCTCAGCTTCACAAGGCAAGAGCAGGACACGATTTTCAAGATCTTAGCAGCAGTGTTGCACATGGGAAATGTGTACTTTGTGAAAAAGAAGGTGAGTTGTGCATAGATTTAATTTCAATCCAAATCATTTTTTGTTCCATTTTTTGTTAGTGCATATCGCAAGCAAAACATATGCTAACTTTTATGAATACCTGCCCTTGTCTCTACAATAATTTGATAACCGATCGAGATTTTATATTTCTTCAGCAAACCTTATTACAAGCATATATTGCTACCTATCTGCATATAGACTTGTTCTGCTAATGACATCTTTTGGTCGTTTTTTGTATCGGTATCTTTCATTCCAGCCTCCGGATGATCATTATGTGGACATCGGATCTGACGGTGAAATAAAGTGGGTCTCCCATTTATTGGAGTTGGATGAGCATTGGCTGCATAGGGCTGTAACAATGAAACTGACAGTGAGTTAATTACCTTCTCAAAGCACATGCACAGTATCTCACATAACATGCATAAGTAAGTATACCCCTCACATTTCGACAACTAATTTATCATACCGGTATTTTTTCAAGGGACAACATTACAGAAATAGAACTTGAGTACCGGTATATATTCTAGAGTGTCATTAGGCCTTTTTACACGGTGCCGGTGTGTTCTGGATTGAGACTAGTTCGAGGAGGGTTCGGTTATTTTTCCCTGTGTAAAAGCGAAACAACTGACCTCCACCTTCCTCAGGCCAGTTCAGTTCGCCGCGTGAGTCTCGGGAAGGTGGAGGTAGTTGCAGGTCAGTTATTCTCTCGTGTAAAAGCGAACCGACCTCCACCGGCCTCATGCGGGATTCAGCACGCTCCTAGAGTGACATCACTCGCGTATCGCGTACTTGCTGTAAGTTACCTGTGAAGAAATCACGCGCGTGATCTCTCAGGCACTTCTCATGCTGTTAGAAGCATAGTTTATCAATTTTTAGTGATTATTTCCGGGATATTTTTTAGTTATGATAATTGTAAGTGTTGATACACGCCATGTAGCGGCACGCATTTGAACGAACCGACCTCGAACTAGATCGAGTTGGGTTACTGAACCCGCACTGTGTAAAAGCGATCAATCCATCCTGAACCGAACCCGCCCGAGGAGGGTGGAGGTAGGTTTCCTCGAACCAGCACCGTGTAAAAAGGCCTGTTGTACAACATGTGTAGCAGTGTAGATTTACTGCACTGTCCAGATAACTGAACACACAATCACTGTTTCCAAAATGGGTGGAATATAGAATATATTCAGGTTTCATTTCTGTAACACTGTCCCTTGAAAAGATATAATACCCGTATTTTTCGGACTATAAGGCGCGGCCTTTTTCCTTGAAGAAGGGTCTAAAATTGGGGGTGCGCCTTATAGGGTGGTGCGCCTTATCTGCAGATCCAGTCTGACAATTTGATCAGAAGTGTCAAGAACTGATGAAGTTTCAGTTAGGCCTAATTTGTCACAACAAGCTAAGAAATCATACAACCAGATCCATCAGTACCAACAGCAGAATTGCAGATGTCAATGGGTTCAAACAAGGCAATCAGACCCTGTGATTGTCAGCTTGGCTGTTGTTGGGTCAATGCACACTGAGCAGCCATTCATTGTATGTGTATAATATGCACTGACGGGACTGCGCCATAGGGAGGTGCGCCTTATGTATGGATTTCGTCAGAGATTTTGGGTGAAATTGGGGGTGCGCCCTATAGTCGCGAAAATACGGTAAGTTAATTGTCGAAATGTGAGGGGTGTATTCACTCATTTGAGATACTGCACATGCCAGCGGAATTGTCTGTCAAGTTTGTCACATTGAATGCAGTGTTCTGCGAATTTTGTTGCGCATTGAACACAGACGCTCTCATCTGAAGTGTGAATGAAGCTTACATTACGGCAGTACGATCAGGGCTGTAGCTAGCTTTTTTTCGCTAGGGGGCATTTTAAGCAAACGAGCTGACCGGACGTAGGCTTGGCCTTCGAGCGCCAAAGGGATGTGTTTTGCGGGGGTCTGGGGAGCTCCCCCAGAAAAATTTTGAAAATTAGAAGCTCTGAGATGCGATTTGAGGTCAATTTCCTGCACTCTGAGACACGAACAATTCTGATCTTTTATCCCATTTGATTTTGATGAAAAAATTTTTTTTGAACAATTGGCCTGGGGGGGGGGCTAGCTATGCTAGCTACAGGCCTGATGACCTGGGGACCTTGTACATCCTTGACCATTGCAATGGTATCAATTGAATGTTTGCAGCAAGCCCGACAGGAACGTGTCCTCTCTCCGTTCACGTTGGATCAAGCTGTAGATGCAAGGGACGCCATATCAAAAAGCCTATACTCGCAGTTATTCTCATGGCTGGTGTCTCGGATCAACACGATTGTCTGCCAAGGAGAAAAAATTAACTCAATAGCCATCCTTGACATATTTGGCTTTGAGGTAAGTAATACCTGTTCAATAGACGATTCTCAATTTAGCAGATCTGTACACTTCAGCCGAAATACAGGATATTCCTCTAAAAGAGTGTAGCACCTGACGGGACAGCGTCCAAGACGTCCCGCACGTCATTCATGATGTTTTGAGGCGAGACGAAAAAAAATCAGATTGTTTCACGACGTCATGATCGCTGAAACAACCGGATTGTTTTTCGAGTCACGTCATGCGTTCAGAAATGATGTGCGGGACGTCATGACGCTGTCCCGTCAGGTGCTGCGCTCTTTTGGAGTGATAGAGTCTATTGCAACCACAACCTCGATCTGAAACAGGGGGACGTGATGCAGTCCATGATTCAGCAATGGCGACTCTGATGCAACATCTTCAAAGTCACTGTCATGGGGTTGTCTACATCATGTCATTCAGCTTCAGATCGAGGTTGTGGTTGAGATTTTGGTGGAGTTGTGCAGATCTTTGTCGTTTGCGTCAATTTGAGAATGGTCCGTGCTAAGATTTTATTGTATTGGTTTCTTGAACGTTCAACAGAATGATACAGTGAGTAAGTGTCCGAGGCTCAGCCATCAAGCATTATTAGCCCCGGAGGTGCAAGAATATACGTGAAATAAATTACACACTAAATCAAGATGAACCGAATCTAAAAACCAAGTACACACGACAGAACATGAGTGAAAATTGATCTGAGAAAGAGCAAACAAAACAAATCAGGCGACAAAAAGGACTAAGAAACTAAATACAAAGGATACATGCTAAGATGGTCAACTTGTAGGCTACGCAACATTTCCCTATTGTCGTTGTGCCTGGTCACTGTTGAAATGTACTAAATCTTAAGCGGGTGATCCACTGTCGCGATTTTGGCTTGAGACGGGGTTGCGGTCCCTTGCGATCACCTTAAATGGCAATGGGAAGTCCTTATAAGGTAACCGCAAGGGAACGCAACCGCGTCTGAAGCCAAAATCGCGACAGTGGATCACCAGCTTTACTTGGATGCCCTGTGTGCAGTGCTGCCAACTATTGTTTGAAATGCACCCAATAATGCTTTGGCTTCTTCCAGGATTTCAAAGTGAATGGCTTCGAGCAGTTCTGCATAAATTATGCAAATGAGACATTGCAGTTCTACTTCAACAAGCACATCTTCAAGTTAGAGCAGCAGGAATACAGCAAGGAGAAGATCGCGTGGTCGTTTATTTCTTACTCGGATAATCAACCTGTGATTGATCTGATCTCAAGGAAACCGGTCGGTGTCATCCATCTTTTGGATGATGAAAGCAACTTCCCTCAGGTAAGTTCATCATACACGAGAACAATGCAGATTCTTACTGACGGTGCGGAAACCTTACCAGGAGTTGCAGGGCTCGAAAATAGTCCGGTGCTCCGCCGCTTTTGCGCCTACATGTAGCAACCACACAACAACGCCAGACGCAGGTCAAAACCTGGGTTGTCTGGCGCTATAAATAGCGCCAGGCTCATCTGGCTGTTTAATTTATGCAGTGTACTGAATCACACTGGTCACGTCATAAGGCAATTCCACCCGCGTAGTCAGGGAATCCCACAATGTCATCACTCAACTTGGCCAATCAAATATCCGATGTTCTGAATTCAATCTCATAATTTATTCGTTTGCTAAAACTGGTGCCTGTCTTTACCGTGTACACATTGCCCATGCAGAGTGCATGCACAAGCATCAAGCGAAGCGAAGGCGCTAATGGCGGATCGGCGCAAATATTTTTAGCTTCAGAGGACTTAGAAACAGCTCCGGAGAGAGCATATATTTTCAATAGTCGGAAGCTGTTTTTAGTTCAGGCGTTAAAACCTTATTTTCGAGCCCTGAGTTGTTGCAGCACATGAATGCATGCCCCACAGAGCAGATACATGTATGTTGCCAGCTTTTGTCAGTTAAAGGAGCTGGACGTCCAAGTTGTAAACACTCACTCACTGGTTCTCTATCCACGCGACGCCTGCGGTGCTGCCACCTATTGTCGGTGATATGTACTGACGTGAATATCGTGAGTGAGTTGCATTGGACTGGGCACCAGTCTAACGATCACGGGGCGCTACTGGTGCTGCCACCTTCACGAAGGAATAAAACTAGTTTGCCGAACAAACTGGTTTGTTTACAACTTGGACGTCGAACTCCTTTAAGTATGACAGTAGTAATAATCCTCTGTGATTATCTCCACGCTTTTAAAAAAAGTGGGGAGATATTGTTTTACCCTCTGCTGTCTGTTCGTCCGTCCGAAAGTGCAGGCCTCTCAATTACGTAAAGTACACACCGTCAACGGTGTAAGCGCCCAAATTCATAAGAAGACCAAATTCAGGCAAGATGCCCAATTTCAAGCTGTAAGAATGATAAGTCATTAATAAAATGCAGTTCACAAACTCCTCACAGCGCCAGCTGATGATCGTCAAATGCTGCAAGTGACCGATTTTAACATTTTAATCTGACAGAGCTTGTTATATTTCCAAGTCCATTTCTCCCAAACCCCTGACAGAATTCCTGTATAATCTATTTGGCTGTCATGCAGAAAGAATGCCCTATCCAGTCATATCAAATTTGTTGGCTACATTTCTTACAGCAAGGAGATATTTACTTAAATAACTGATCTCCCTTCATAGCCGCATTGGTCATCGACAATCTTTTGGCGGGAAATCTGGGCCAGTGTCACTAATGTATGCAGCACAGTGACTGCATGAGTCATCAAGTTAGCACTAGATGGCGACACTACTACTTTGTACAGAGTGTATCAATAACAACAGAACATTTTTGGAACATTTTTCTGCAATGTAGGCCTACATGTATGTCAATAGCTGTAGAGGGTGTCGGCAATAATGATGTGGAATTCCCGCAGGGTGAATCAATAACAATCATGGAATATTGATAAATTGTTTTGAAATAAAGTGAAAAAGTTGTTTACTGGCTATTAATATGCCTAGCCAGGCTACTCCACATCTGAAAAAGCCCAAATTAGAGGAAAATTAGCGCAGCGCCGTAAAAAGCCCAAATTCTGGAAAAGAAGGGGGTATCCCAAAGTGTGTAATTGAGAGGCCTGGAAAGTGACACTTTGCATGTAAGTGGGGTTCAGTGGTATGCAGATTTTGTCTGATACAGGTCCATAAAAAATCGATCAAATTGACTTTTACATTGTCGTATCTGGAAAACTAGGGGCAAACGGACTGGAAACGGACCAGATCTGTGCGCCAATGAATCACGCTTTAGAACGTTTTAGGTACCGGTACTCTACTACTAATGTGCATCACACCCTTTGCGTTCCGATCCAACTCGCCCTCTTTCCACCAGGGGTCGATATGTGAAAAACACATGAAAAATAACCATGTCACCATTACTTCCTATGGAAGCAGGGAGATATGTGATGGGTTCCCATTGACATTGCTCTTGTTCATTTTAGGGTACTGATTATACCTTCCTCGACAAGTGTCACTACAATCATGCCAACAATCCTCTGTACGGTAAACCACGGATGTCTGCTCCTACTTTCATGGTGCGCCATTATGCGGGTAAACTGACGTACACCGTGACGAACTTCCTGGAGAGAAATAAGGATACGCTCAGGGCAGACGTTCTGGATCTTCTGTCACAGAGTAAAAACAAAGTAAGTATGCAGGGCTTTCGATTGCACCTGGAGTCACAATTTTCTGTTTACTAATTTGGACACATCCAAGACACATTGTGTCCTTTTATTTATATCAGTTGAAAACCGCCCGGTCGTCAAAGTCAGGTTCCCACCCTCTGCGCTTACCTTTATGTGTTCTTTACATTCTCCTGCGTTAATATTTACCGCAAGTTGCACAACCCACCTGAAAACTCCTGACAACTTGGCCCTAAATTTTTCCTGGACTGACCTTAAAAAGCCTTAAAAAGGCCTTAATTTTGCTCACCAGAAAGCTGCAGGAACCATGCTGATGGCATTTGACTGAAACGGGAAAGATTACAATTACTGTCCAATTCATCACTTGACGTGGGAACTCTATGGGTCGTATTCATGAAGCGGTTCTATCGTTAGAACCGTCTTAGGCCGGTTCCAAGAACAGTGTTTGACGTTACCTGGAACCGACCTAAGGCGGTTCTAACGATAGAACCGCTTTATGAATACGACCCTATATGTCTTGTTTTGTAACAGATGATCTCATCAATGTTTGAAGAACTGAGAGACAAAGCCCTCAAGAAGACAGTGAACAAAAGGACAGGAACGTTTGTGACGGTAAAGCCTCGTGCTTTGACAGTCGTGTCACACTTTCAAGAGTCCTTGGTCAGCCTGATTGAGCAGATGTCAAAGTAAGCAGTTTGCATAATACAGTAAACTTTGCACAAAAGGCTTCCTGCACATATACTGCGTTCACATTAAATGCGATTTCAATCCAAATTCCGTATAGACCAGTCCCCGGAATTCGCATTGGTTATATCGGATTAAGCGTTGGGGTCACATTACAGCTATTTCGGATTGAATTCGAATCAAACACCATCACACTGAATGCAGGTTAAACTATGCTCCTCTAATAACACTTTTATTAATTCCTCGCACATGTGCGCACAGGAAGTACATTCCGGCGAAATCGCTGATTCGGAACAAGCGCGCCACACTTGAATCTCGATTCGATTCAGCCGATGCGGAATAGATGTTTCGGATTGAATTCACAATAACAAACCGGACTCGTTTCGGCTTCAATTCGGTATTTAGCAAATTGAGTGTGGCGTGTTGGTCTGCAATAAGGCTTTATTGCGAATTCAATTCGGAATAAAGCCCAGTGTGAACGCAGCTATAGAAGTATAAGGTACCGGTATATGAACATGCAGGTCAACAGTGACTTCACGGTCACGAATCCTTTGTGACTTCTATGTACAGGAAGCCTAACGGACCTGCATATTACGGATCCTTGCATATAACGGATTGAAAGTCCAGTCCAAGTCTGAAGCATTTCCATTAAAACTGCATCACATAAAATGGATAATGCATATAACGGACGAAAATATGCAGTCCAAGTGAGTCCAATATATGCAAGTTTTATTGTGTTATGAAAGGGGATTATCAGGTTAGATGTCTGCCAACATGGCCAAAGAAGGAAAAGTTAGCACAAAAAACCCTAGTGAAAACCCCACAAAAAACCCTCCGCTGCCTGTTATCAATTATGGTATGGAACATAGGCCTATAAGTCATGAGTAGAGCAAGCGTTGTGAAACCATAGTGGTTATGCAATAAACCATCGATCCCTTGCTTCGATTGCAATGCAATGTAACCTTATTAACTGACCAAGGCACTGACGGAAACATATAACAGGCCCATTTATAGGCCTACGTGTCCTAAATGTCATCCTGCTGCGGTTGGTTCTCAACACTACACAACATAGGTCTACAGTGATCTTATGCATATCCAATATGTGGAGGTTTGGTCTGCATACTCAGGACTGACTCCTTAGAGGTGAGGATAAGTAGATGTGGTACACTTTGCACCGCCATTTTAACTCATCCGCTCCCAGAGTCCAGCAGACGGCATCATCTATCAAAGTTTTCTCACATACTATGGAACTGATTGGAAAATATTTGAAGAAAAGTTGTTCTTATGAACCATCTGAAGAATCTTTCTTCAAATTCTTTTCCAATTCATTTCCAAGGCTTTAAGAAAACTTCATCAGAAGATACCGTCTGCTCAAACCTGGGGGCAGATGAGTTAAAAGAATTTGATGGAATTTTTTACTTTGATTGACAAAATTTGATGCTTTCTTCAGGTGCAACCCATTCTTTGTGAGGTGTATCAAGCCGAACAACCTGAAGGCACCCATGTTGTTTGAGATGAAAGTTGTACTGGAGCAGTTACGCTACACTGGAATGCTGGAAACAATCAAGATACGCAAGATGGGCTTTCCAATTCGGCTGAAGTTTAGCACATTCATTGACAGGTAGGCACCTTGATAGTGCTAGGAGAATGTTCTCAGATGACATCCTGCTTTTATCAAATGTCCTTCAGATCCTAGGATCAGGCAAAGCAGAGGCTGAGAGCTGATGGCGTCCATGTTTGTGCAGGGGCTTCGTTATTACCGTAGAATCACCTTTCTCCGGTCACTTCATTATAAACTTCGAAGTTCAATGGGAAACACCTTCGTCATAATTATGCATGAGCATAGCCTCGGATTACTGACCGCACAATACTCTATTTGTATCGGCATGACTTCGCGTTGACGAGACAACGATTCCCGCATGATCAATTCGCCAACGTCCGAAAGTCAATAACAATACGCTACCCTCACAGTCATTGAAATCGACACAGCGGAGTCATCGCCACAGTGGCATGACTTCAACAGGGACTGCATGGCGAACTGTCATTGGCCGCTCACGAAAAGGGGCACGAACAGCCAATGAATAATCAGTGGCCTTGCATATCTGACACTGACCGGAGAAAGGTGATTCTACAGTATTTAAATGCAACAAATTTCAGCTGGATTGGACTTCAAATATGGCCGCCAGTTGTCTGTCTTGAAAAAAGTAGGCCTACTTTTGCTCATATCTTATGAACAATACCACAAAGAATATTCTAACTTGATAAAGTATAAGTCAACCTAAGTTCAACATGGCCAAAATGCCGAGCTTGAAAACGTACACAAGTCAGTGGTAAATAATCCATGTCGCCATTACCTAATGATGCTAGGGTAACTTGGTTTACTTTCCATGAGCCTATAGCAAATCCAAGGTTGTGCTCAGTCAACTGTGTTCACTTTATGGTGTCTGTTGCACAGGCCTGGCATTTTGCCCATGTTGAAATTAAGTTGACTTATACTATATCAGAGATGCCAACCATTACGTTTTTGCCATAATTTCTACGTTTTTTGCCGATTTTCCAGCTATTCCGGCTGTAATCCGAAAAATTACGGCAAAAAATGTTTTTTTATCCAAAAATTTTTTTACCTGACTTTAAACGTGTGGCATGACGATGCGTGGAGATTGTTGAGACGTCTACCAGCCTCTTGAGAAACTAAACTGCACAGATCGCTGAATTTTGTGCATTGCGCATCGTCTGGTTCATCATCAATGGCGGCACCAGAATATCTGCCGATTTTCTGATCGATTTTGGGCTTTGTTACATGGTCATCATGTCTGCTGGACTGCCTGTCAAAAGGTTGAAGCATCCATCAGGGCTCTCAATGACCCGACGTCTCAGGTCAAATATTAAGCACAAAGTGGGTAGTCTGAAGCACAATAAAAACCAGCCGGAGTCAGTGCGACGCACGAAGATTCACCCAATGTTGTGAATTGACCATGGTTGACTCCTCACTTCTGGAGCTGACCCCAGAAAAAAAATACCGGTACCCAGAAGTCTCTGACCCTTCTACTGAAAACTCCAGTGAAAGCCCTGATCCATTACTTGAAGCCTTCCTCAAATTACTTGAAATTGGGCTTTTTTGGGGTGAAAAATGACTGGAAGGGTCAATTTGCGGTTGGCATCTCTGCTATCTCTAAGCCCGGTGGTCGAGTGGTTAGCGTGCTTGACTACCAAACTGTGCAATGGGTCGGCGCGAGTTCGACTCCGGGCGAAGGCATATATTGTGAAACAAAATTGTGAAACAAATTGAGGGTCCGTCGGAAGGGACTAAAAGCCGTGGTCCCTTGTACCTGAGTGTCTATGCCAGGGCAAGTAAAAGACCCCACACAGGTGGACAGTAGCCTGTCGTGGACTCCATACCTCCGGCAAAAACCCAAGAGGGTTACGACGCCGGTAATGATATGATATGATATGATCTTTCCCTCAAACATTTTGACTTGACAGTTGTTGTTTTTTCTTCTGGTACATTCACCCAGGTGAGCACATGGGCCATGGACCATTTTCAGTGTAGTGTAAATGGGCCTGTCCCACTTGAATTCAAAATGGGCTCATCGTTGTTTCAGATTTCACTATCTGCTGGGAAAGTACAAAGCAAAAGATATGTCTGACAGGAGCTACTGTGAGCTTATCCTCTCCAAAGCTGGTGGAAAGTTAACAGAACAGTACCAGTTAGGTTTGACAAAGGTTTTCATGAAGGAATCTTTCAACCAGTGGTTGGAACTCCAAGCCAGGCAGGTCATGAATAGGGCAGCTGCTATGATACAGAAGACTATCACAGGTTACCTTGTCCGCAAACGATTTCTTTGCAAAAGGAGGGCTGCTATTGTCATACAGAAGAATTTCTTGGCTTATCGTCAACAGCTGAGATTCCGCAGGGCAAGGAGAGCTGTGACTGTGATCAAGTCATTGTTCAAAATGAAGAGACAGAGAGCAAAATATATCCACGTAAGTGTGTGTCGTCAATTTTCTTCCAGCATCAGTTCAGCAAACATCCTCCTCTGTGGTCAAATTGTATGATGGTGTGACCAGTTTTCGTGGTACTAAAAATTTTTTATAATAACGATTATGTTCGTGTTTTTTGTGAATAACCCACCTTTTTTTGGTCCATCTCGAAATAAATGTATGCTACAAAAGATACGGTCCCCGATCTGGGGGAAATGTTTGTCTCGCGGGTGCGCACGTGAATAAATGGGAAAAAACGGGAGTACCACGAAAACTGTTCTACCCCGAAAACTGGTCACTCCATCATACCCAGGGTCAATTTGACCGGAGACAATGCTCCCAGGTTGCAATGTTTCCTTTCAAAGCGTACCGATACTCAGATTCGCAGCTTTGAACCCATCTTCGATAATCGAAGGGCAATCTGCTCACCACTGCGTTACATCGCACATCACCCTTCAAGAAATAAACCGGTCCACGGCGTATCCACTGCCTCTTGAAGAGGAGGCCAATCAGAACCGGTGTTGTAAAATTTCCTCGTGGTGCAAATAGTGGTAGCCGAAGACCCGATATAAAGTGCAATCTGATTGGTCGACCGGTAAAGTTGGCATCGTGCCAAGATACGCCGCAGCGGTTTTCTGCCCGTGATGGATTTCAGAAATAATTCAACAGACAACCAGCCTGCACCAGAGATGACAATCAAATGAGCTCCATGCACTGAACAGATGTCATAGGCCCTTGCCATACCTGTGTTATGTAATCATTCAGGCTGGCAATGTTATGCAAGGCTATTGATTGAAATACAAGGTTATTTACAAGTGGACCTCTATTTTTGCAAATCGCTGTAGTGTGGAAATCTGAAGGGGAACTTCTGGGTACGCGCTGAATGGTAGTTACCCGAAGCCCACTTGGATAGGATGGAGATACTGATAAGAGTCATCAATACATGTTTTCCCATTGTAGTCTTTATTCATTTGCATATATACGTGCATATATACATGTACATGTACGTTGTTGAAGTTGGTAATGTATGATTATTATTTTTCAGATGCGAGATGATATCAGACGACGACGGGCAGAAGAAAAGAGGCATCGAGAATTGGCCACGAAACAGGCTCAGGTAATCATTGTGTTTGTATCTACTATTGTCATTTCTGCGTAAACGTGCATAGCGACAGAGAAATTGGAAGTTAAATCTCTGATTCCATGTCATTTCAAGCCTCACAAGAACAGAGCCGGGATGAGGGGAAAGAGGTGTGCCTAGTGCCTCTTTAGCCCAATAGAGCCCATGCCGCCCTAAACCGCCCTGTCATGAGCTGCCTAGAAGACCACGCCCACTTTTTGACAAAAATCCCCATCACCTCTAATGTAGAAATCAGAATCGCCAATTACTGCCAACAGCACCTCAATCTGCCGTGTCTCCAGACGCCGATACCGCCATAAACTCCCTTGACTCATTATACTGTTCTCTATTCAACTTAATGCAGTGGCATTTTGTGGTGGTTCAGGGCGGTGAAAGCTACAGATGGAAAGTGCTCTATTGGGTTAATGAAAATTCACTGTCGATTTCAACGAAGTCTTCCAAATCCAAAAAGGGGTAGTTCCATTTGGTCTCAATTTACCCAACTCCATCCTTTTAAAGCCGAGCTGAACAAAATTCATCTGACTGAGCTATTCATATGTGACCAGCTGTGGCAAAAGCAGAGGCTTGTCGCTCTTAAGCTGCCCATAGCGATCAATATTATTGCACAATATGAGGATCACAATGGGCAATCTTATTGTCAATCTTTCTTCTAATTATCATGCTAGAAGCACACGACCACCCATTTGAGCCCCATATTGTGCAATAATATTGCGCCGTGTATGGGCGGCTTTAGATTGGCAGGTTGAGACCAAATGTTTGTCAGTTTCAGTATTGTCTGTCTATAATGAAATCTGAAAGAGTCTATTTCTTCCATTCTCTCCTGGTGTCGTCTTAGTTAATTGAAGCTCACCTTCTGGGCCGTATGCACCAAACAAAAATAATCTTCAATTCGGGTTGAGTCACAACTTTTCAATTGTTCAGGTTTACTGGGGTATGATCTGACAATTGAAAAGTTGTGGCTAAACCTGAGTTCAAGATTATCTTTGCTTGGTGCATACGGCCCTTTGAGCGACATGCGATTCTTTTTGCCAGAGCGGGTCGCATACGTACCGTGTACTGAGTGGCATCCATGTGTGTGCGCGTGGCGGCCATCTTTGATTGTGCATTCTGCTCCATAACTTGAGAACTGCTTCGTCAATCAACTTCATATGTCAGCTGAAGCTTTGCCCATGGGCGACTTGTTGGTGTTGTGCAAGTTACAACTTTTATTGTATCACATCAGGAAATTTTTCCCTGAACTGATGAAGACTTATTCTATGCATATTTAATAGCTGCTTGCTTTGGTGGATCCACGATCTAAACCAGTAAAAAATAACAAAGTCCGGCGGATAGTTTCTTTGCTTGAAGAGCAGAGGCAGTTCGTTAAGGTGATAGTTTTTGCTAGGTTTCTTTTTTCTTTAACGAGCTTGTCTTTTAATTTTGCTGGCAACTGTTTATCATTTTGTCGACCCATGTTGTGTCACATTTTTCATTCTTTCCAATATTCATCTTGGATTATGCCAAAATGGTGCAAGTTTTCCTTCAAATTTTCCGCCTCAAATGTGACTACCGTAATTTTCGGGCTATAAGGCGTGGCCTTTTTCCTTAAGAAGGGTCTAAAATTGGGGGTGCGCCTTATAGGGTGGTGTGCCTTAGATCTATCAATCATGTTGGGTGTTGTTACCACGAACGGTCAATGCACACTGAGCAGCCATACATTGTATGTGTACAATATGCACTGAAGCATTCACTGACAGGACTGCGCCTTATATGGCGGTGCGTCTAATGTATGGATTTCGTCAAAGATTTTGGGTGAAATTAGGGGGTGCGCCTTATAGTCAGGTGCGCCCTATTGTAGTCGCGAAAATACGGTACTCCATGCATGCCATCAGTCCTTCTCAAGGGTCAAAATAAGTGGTATCGCATCGCAGTTTGCGATGCAAAATCTCCGATTTGCAATAGCGGAATCAAGTCCGCATCGCATACCTGCGATTCGACGATGTGGTATTCTTGGCCGAATCGTCACGCCATCTCTACTGCGCAGATCGAACTAAACACACACCCTGGTGTTGTGTCCGTTGCAAGTCCTAACAATGTGACTAATCATCGTGCCATCTCTACAGGGTGTTTCAAAAAAAAGTTGTCATCTCTAAAATATCTCCTAGAACCCAAACCCATGAATATTTTTGGCTCAGATATGGTATGTAGATAGGTCAGGATGCATGGAGGTGCTGGAGAAATTTTGGGTCTGACCACTTCATGCGTGGATGAATAAGAGGCCTCGGACTGAGCAGGTGCAAAATGCAAAAAAAGAAAGATTTATCAGAAAGCAATGAAACATTTATTTCATTTGTTGCGTAGGCTACAGAATTTGCCAGGATTACTGGAATCTATCTTCCACATGGCCATTCAGAAGGGTTTGCAGAGTTCCCTTCAGCCCAATCATTGAAATGTCCTCAGTGCCCTATCATCATGGTTCTTTTATTGTTTGGAGGACACCCGCATTTCAGACCCTTTTACTTTTGGGGTCACTGTTCCGTCATAACAAGACACCATCATACAAACATTACATAAACATTATGAGTATGTCTACACCTAGCAGCTTACAAAATCAGACCCAACAATATTCATGGTTTTGGGTTCTAGGAGATATTTTAGAGATGACAACTTTTTTTTGAAACACCCTGTAGTCTGTAGATCAAACTGACCGTAGCTCATATCATAAACTACTCGTGCTGTAAACATCGTTTAGTGATGGAAACCGCTGCGTAATCGTAGCAAATAGACCGTGGGCAGGTGTGACATTGGGAACATGGAATGTCATGACATGGGACACAGCTTGCAATCATAATAATTGCCTGTCATGATTATTGACACTGGGCACCTCATCTGCTAGAGGTTGCAATCATAAATTGCCTGTCATGATTATTGACACTCGGCACCTCATCTGCTAGAGGTTGGCAATGCTGCAACTGAGAATTGTTTTGGAATATCAAACATGTTTGATTTTTGAGCCAGTTGTTGCTGGTCATCGATCACCTCACCTCCTCATGTATGGGATCTAGGCAGCGGGATTTCATCCTTGACCAATCAGCATGGGCTGCCAATAATCGCATGACGAGTTAGGCCACGCTTTTTTTATTCCTTGTTTTGTGAGCTTTTTCTCAGCACCTCCATCAGAGGATGGCGGAAAAAAATTATAAAATGTTTATTTTTTGATTTCTCGAAAGTTATCCAAGTTCTCTGAAAAGCGGAGGAGAAGAAAAATATTCCGCAATAAAGGGTCAATTGGAATAGGCTTACCCAAACTCAAACACCAATGTACCGAAGCTTGAAAGATGATGAGGTCACCTCGACTGGTGTGTCCAAGGGCATTTCAGTGCCATAGCGTATAGAACTGTCAGAAACCACGTATCAATCGGACGGTAAATCTAACAAAAGTCATATTTTTGAAAAATGTATTTTCGGTGTCGGACACCTGAGCGGCGGGCGAAATAAAAATAAATTTTTATTTTTTTCCATTTTGGCAAGTTTTTGGAGTGGAGGGCTTGCGAAAACCCCCCAAAATAAATTTTTTTTTTCATTTTCCTATTTTCACCTATTTGCCTGCGAAACAAGGAATAAAAAAAGTGTGGCCTTGAGTTAAAATGCCACTCATCACCATGCAATAGGATGTGCCTGTTGTTGTCACTTTAGTCATATTGCACTCCTTTCAATGGTAGGCAGCAAATGTTTTTAAACCGCACTAAATATTTACCCGACGGTCGTGTACGCACTGAGGGAAAACATATTTCAGTACACGATGGCACGACCGTGACGTTGTTCCACTTCCTGCCTCGGCAGTGGTTTAAAGGTTTATTTAGGCGGCATAGGTCTAAAGGAGTATGCGACAGGAGGGTTGGGGTTGGGTGGGGGTTACAGTTAGGATTAGATCGGCCCCCGAATGGTTATGGACGGGGTCAGCCATAGGCGGTACTGTATGGGGTCCAATTTAAGGTCTCCCAGCTCGAACATGGTGGATGAACCCACTTGTACCTAAAACTGTTGATTCTTCAGTGCAGCCATGACCGGTCGTATTCACAGTGAAGAAATCGATCGTTCCTGACCTGACTGTCGGGTCCCCAACAGGGGTTTCATTATTTTTTCAATTTAAGCAAAGTAGCAGGAGACCTTGAATGAGTAGCAGGAGACACCACCTGTCGCCCCGAACCGTAAACGGGGAAAAACCCACCCTTATACTTGCTGAAAGGGCTTCATGTTATGATTGAGTCTGTCAAAATCAAGATAAAAAAACACTGAAATTCTTGATTTTATTTGCCACCACCACATGTAGGCCTAGCCCTGCCTTTGCTCAAACTAACCCTCAGTCTTTGTTTTTATTCTGGGCTGGTATCTTTGCATCGTTTATTTCAGCGACCCAGTCACTAAATTTTGAATTGCCCGGCCCCACACGTGCTTCTAGTTCGTTTCTGCGCGCATTCGAGGAATCAATCGCATCGCCACAAAATCCCCGCTCTGGCCGAATTGCGAACTAAAGAGTTTAGTTCACAATATGGCCAGTGGGAGGATTTTGGGGGCGCTGCGGTGCCATTGTTTCTGGACAGCATGCGCTTGCGCCATCACTGGTTTTGGCGCCAACACTACCGAAGAGGCGAAGTCGGAGGCAGCTTGGTCAAACCAGATGCAGCACATGGCGGAACGCGTTAATTTAAGAACTCCAGAGGCATTGCCATGTTGCAAATTGTGTGTTTTATTCGTCAGTTGATATAAAACGACAAGTGACTTGGAAGGGTGTTTAGGCATTTTGACAATGTTTGAGCAGAATTTGTTTCTAAACCTCGGCGGGAAGTAGCCGTCGATCACGCCCGAAACAGACGCCGAATTTCGCCGGTCGCCGGCTTCTAATGAAACCCCTGCCCAAATTTGCATTACATCAGTCTGCGCACGATGGTCATGTACCCAGTACGATGTTTCCTCACTGCGCACACGACTGTCGGGTACGCAGTATCAATTTTCCTCACTGCGTACACAACCGTCACGTAAATAACACTGGCCTTGCATCATAAAAAGTCAATTTCTTTATGTCATGCACATTACGGCACAATTTTTATCCCGAAGACAAAGCTTTTGGGTGGATGGCACTACATAAAGTTAAAGTGATGATGTGCTCGTGCACTGTTTAGATGGCCTTGATGTAGCCTTTGCGGACAGTGCAGTAAAAATGAATTATTTACTTTTGTTTGGCCATCATTGCATAATGAATGATTCTTTGAAATGATACACACGATTGCCGATTCTGTGATGTGTATTTCAGTAGATTCTCTCATGGGATTTTCATTTACAGTCAACGTCGCGTATAACGCCCTTGCATGTACCGGACAATTGCCTATAACGTACTGAAACTGGAAGTCCCGGCCCCGTTTTACAATGCATTGGCCATATGCATACCGGTATAACCATCTGGTTCTCACCAGTCTATCTGTCCTGACGGTCATCTAGCCTGGTTCGAATCCACCACATTTCCCGTTTCTGAGGTGGTGACAGCCTCAGCCAATTATCGGGGCGCGAAGGAAAATCGACGCGCCAATCAAAATCCGTGTTACAAATTCGAGCGTGAAGAGCAAAGAAAGTGTCCAACGGTGATTTGTTTCGCAAGTTCTGATTGGCTCGGAGGCGGGGTCAAGTAGGGGTTAGGTTCATTAATAATTTATGCATTAACGGAAAAGATGACACGATTCGGACAAGGCTAAAGACGGAGTTCATACGGAGTCAATAGCCTTGTTTGGACAAGATGGCATATAACAGACTTTGCATATAACGGACAATAATTGCAGGTCCCAATCAGTACGTTATATGCGACGTTGACTGTAGTTAAGACAACAAATCTTACACACTGGTATCTATTCCTAGTTTCCAGGTTCACGGCCTATCAATTATTGACGGTCGTCTGGGCTACAGACAGTGCTCATTGCTGATGAACACTTTGTACACTTGGTTCTCTGACCTGTCTATCAGAAGTTCTTTAAAGCACAAATGTGTGGCAGTCTAGGAAAACCCGGCGGATGTCACTGAATGATCAACAAGGGCTGTCAGATTGATTGCCTGTGCATTGATCTACTACTGTTTACCTGTTATGTAGTACATTTCAGCTATTGAAATGTGCGGGTTCACCAAAGCCATTAACACTTTCCTCAATGTGACATCCGCCGGGTTTTCCTAGACCGCCACACAAATTCTGCATTTGGTGATGGATTAACTCTTATGAGGCCAGGAACGGACATGTCCGTGACGGCCAAACATGGCTGAGTTCCATGTTTGTAGTCCCGGGCTATTTAGCGAGAGGCAGGTTAGTTTCTTCATGTAATTTATGAGTCTGTTTCTTGAACTTATAGGAGCGAGCATCAAGAGTCATGCCCGGTGTTGCTCACTTGGAGATCTCGGCTGAGCTGGCCATGCTGTATAGTAAGCTGGATGGTAAGTTTTATCTGTTTCTTTACGGGGCGGTAAGCCAGCTTTTTGTCAGGGACGGGAGGCAAACTGCACTTATTGCCACTTTTCAAGTAAAATCAGTAAGAAAAACACTGATGTTGGGGGGGGGGGGNGCCGCCCTATCATGCCAGCTCTGGCCATGGTGTAGTTCAGATAGTTTAGGATTTAAGAAGTCATACAGTACATTGCACAGTTGACCTCCCTTCCGCACCGTGCACCGTCCGCGTACCACAGGCACCGCCATGCGCGTACCGCCCTCATATCTTCCACAGACGTCGTAAACGTCATGTGCCGGTGGTGCGCAGACGTCACGCAGAAGAGATGCGTGACGCGTCTGTGCCATACGCAGTGAACTGAAGTATACTTTCCGCGTGACATACGTGGAAGGTACGCGGATATTAAAGGTAGATTGTGCAACGTACCGTATGGTGTTTGCCACAGTAAATGTTCAGTCAGGAGTTCAGACAGGACGTGGGAACCTGTCTTCCTAATGAATATGAAGTGTTGTTTGAAGCTGCAATGCATGAATACAATTGTTAATGAGGAACCGGTGGAACTACTCCGTGACGTGGCGCTGACGAACAACTCAGTTAAAAGTATGACGTCGAAAGTCAAACCAACGTGATTTGCCATTTAATTCTGAAACTACACCCTACTTCTAGCCCTAAATATACCTGAAGTAGTCCACTGAATTTTGAATTTTACACGTCCATCATCGTGTATAGGACTGACTCAATGTATCTGAGTATTTTCAAAAGAAAATTCAAGCGGGAACATGATAAATTTCATCGATAAAATTGACTATTTTAGCGTAAACAACAGACCGAAGAGCGACGTCATTGATTCTGAATGACGCATTTCACATAACGTCACGACGTCAATGAAGTTTTCAACGTCGCAGCGCATGCGTTCTTGGGAAAAAACTGAGTTGTTGCCCAGCGCCTCCTTTTAGCACGCCGGTTCCCCATTGACTGATCTTGATTTCATCTGTTCATGTCATTTCTTTCAGACTGGCAACCGTTGTACAATGATCGCAATATCATCAATGTTGTTGGTAATGTCCCGATAAGAAACATGGACTACGTCTTACCGGAAGACATCAATGCTCACACTCTGTCGAAGTTTCGTAATGTTTTCCTGAAAGCTCCACAGGACTGGGGAATGAAACAGGATCCAATCAAGAGGCCCCTGACGATTCCCATGGAGAGAGAAGAGGATACTGATGAGGCAGTTTCCATATTCAAATTGGTGAGATCTTATTTCCAGGCCATTGTTTCCCTGGCATGTCCGTGGGCGTCAGGGGGATCAGGGGGTGCAAATGACCCCCCTTTTGGCGAACAGTGCCCTCTCATTCAAAGCAGCTTAACGTGTTGAGGACAGGGCCAATTGCAAAATGCCCCAGAACGCATCTCAGATCATCTAGATTTTCGAATTTTCCTGGGAGAATCCCCCAGACCCCCGTCAGGGCGGGGGCCGAACGAGCTTCGCGCGAGTGGCGGGGCTATGTCCCACCTTAAAGAAATCCAACCCCCTTCAGAAAACTTGGCCACGCCCATGATGTCCCCTTGATTTTCAGCCGAAATCACCATATACCCAACAAGATTCCCCGTAACTGGTGAAAATTTGTAGCATTTCATGTAACAGTCTTTGAGAAAATGTAAAAACACTGCTGTCCAAATACATATTGATATATAGGCGTACAGTACAGGTGCCTCTTCTCTTCCGTTTACAGATCTTGCGGTTCATGAATGACCCAAACTTAGCTGGCAGGCGGGAATTATTGCTCGGGGATTACATCGTACAAAAAGGCCTATCAAATGTTAGGCTGAGAGATGAGATCTACTGCCAACTGATGAACCAGACGTGGCACAATCCTAGTGAATCAAACCTAGAAAGGGGCTGGCTCCTCTTATCAAACTGCCTCAGTACATTCCAACCAAGCCCAAGACTTCATCGGTTCCTGCTCAAGTAAGTCTCCTCCTTCAGTAGTTAAAGCTGAACTGCATGCACAAAAAGCCCCCATGCGACGAGCAAGACAATGAGGAACCGGCGTGCCGTTTATCCCGACAGGTCGGCGCAGCGATCGATGAGACCGAACCGACGTCATTGACGTCATTTTATGTGCTGACGTTGCGTCATGAAAAAATCTGCTGTACATTTTTCTACAGGAAAAAATGAGATAAAGACGTTGCCGTTATCGCCATCCTACCTCTTTATTTTAAGGAAAAATGCAAAGAAATTGCAGAAATTTTCATCCGCGACAAGATGGTGTAAATTTTAATGTCATGCGACCGAAAAAATAGGGTTTATTTCACGCCAGAAGTTAATGGAAATGACTTGAACTCACGTTGAAAAAAGAAACTTTGGTCTCATCGATCACAGCGCCACGTCGTGACGTTAGTTCGTCCGGTTCCTCATTGCAAACGCCCTGCAAACACCTCAAACGAATGCTCAGAACATGATAGACCCATGAGGCCAAGAGGGCGCCACTTTATTTGCCTTCAGGCAACCGAGCTGTCAACATCTCCGGATACCTCTCACACTACTCAAAGAAAAAAATTATAGCCATTTAGATGGGATTCGAACCGTCAACCTTCTGATTTGTACTCCACCACGCCATCCACTTGGCCAACGAGCCAACTGCTAGGGACACGATTTGTGTTTGTCATAGACGTAGGCCTTCGACTTACGTAATAATACTACGAATACGAGAAAACATGGGAACCTACCAACAAGTTTGGTGGCCGAATGGGGAAGACAATGGAACAAACATAACAGAGAGCGTGGGTTCGATTCCCGGTGGGGTCAAATTTTTTTCTTTAAAAAAAAGTGTTCACCAGGAACTCACTAGAGGATGTTGACACCTTGACAGTTCGAAGACAAATAAGGTGGCACCCTCCTGGCCTCGTGGGGTATATCATGTTCTGAGCCTTCGTTTGAGGTGTTTGCATGGCGTTTGCAATTCTCTTGCTCGTCGCATGAGGGCTTTTTGTTCATGCAGTTCAGCTTTAACACTCTTGTTTAAACCAATTTCTATTGATTCTCAGTCATCATACATGTACAGCTCTCAGCGTAAATTTATCTACACTAGTTTTCTTTGAATAGGCCTGTCTCATAAACAAATTAGCCAAATTTGATCTGGTTTGTGTTACGGTATATGAGATCTGATCTGAACAGGATTTGTACAAACACCTATGAATGATGCAAGATTTCACCTACTGTAAACCGTGAAATTTTCACGTGCATTTTATTTTCGCGATTTTCACAAAACACAAACATAAATCGTGCGAAAATCATTGGTTCTTGAGGTTTTATGAAACTGAAGGGTTCTAATCGCGAAAAATTATTCTTCGCGAATTCATAGACCCCAAAAATCACGAACATTTAGTGCCGCGAAAATTTCACGGTTTACAGTATGGTACAAGTGATGCTTGTTGCCAAGCCAAACTAATTGGATTTGAAGTGTAAAGGGACCACATTTCCACTGACTGCAGATCTAAGAAACCCAGATTTCTCATTCAGGTGTAAGTTTTGCGGGCGATCCACCGACTTCACGACGAGTTTACGATCAGTCTGCGATTAGTTCACGACGGCAGTCGGGAATGGATTGCAAACTCGTCGTGAGAAAAATGACATGATGTTGAAGCTGATCCACCGAAAAATATGTATCCGACGGAATCGGCCCTGTTTCGACGTCGTCAGTAGTTTATGACATCAGACAGTGTAGCGTCACGTGACGTCATTCTGGACGTGGATTGGCCAAATCGCCTGCAACAGAGCCTACTTTACGACGAGTCTATGACTATGTCTTGGCCTGCTGGTCGAGCAGTCTAACACGCTTGACTTCCAATCCTAACATGGTCAGTGCATGGGTTCGATCCCCGGCCAAGACATGTACATGAAAAAGCTGTGAACCAAATAGAGTCTGTCAGATGAGACTCAAAGCCGTCGTCCCTTGACCTGAGTGTCTATGCCAGGGCAAGTGAAAGACCCCACGCAGGTGGACAGTAGCCTGTCGGGGACTCCACACCGTAGTATAAGCTTTAGATCCAAAAGGGTTATGAAGCTTCAAATTATCTATCTATCTATCTGTCTAAATCAAACATGTTTGATCTTGTCATAAACTCGTCGCAAACTACAGTACAGGTCACAATTGACATCCCTAAATTTGCGTAACTTACACGTAACTTACACAACAACTCACGAGCTGTGTTACGCGTAACTTACGAGGTGAGTTACGTGGTGAGTTACGCGAATTTCGCTGGCTACGCAGTGATTTACGAGGCGAGTTACGCGATTTTGGCGAGTTACGCAGTGAGTTCCGCGAAACCAAAGCCGTGAGTTACGCGTAAGTTACGCGAAGCCGTAGGGATGTCAATTGTGACCTGTACTGTAGTCATCAACAGAAGTCAGTTGTGAACGAGTCGCAAACTATAGTCATGAATGAATCGTGAACGCAAATTGGAGCTGATCCACCGACTACAATTTTTCGTTGTCAACTTGTTGCAAACCTGTCGTGAACTAATCGCAAACTGATCGTAAACTCGTCGTAAAGTCTGTGGATCCACCCGCATTTGGCTATGTTGTCAATTTTATATCTTTTGCCTTTTTTCAACAGATATGCATCAGATTGTGCCTTTGATGGATATAAATCATTGTGTCAGCACAAGCTACTTCAGTGTATGGGGATCGAGCCGCTTCTTTCCCGCACATATCCTCCGACCATGTTGGAATGGAAGGCAAATAAACGCCGAGCTCACATGGCTATCGAGGTCAGATTTGCTGATGGTGAGTCTCTTTTTTCATGCACATTGTTGCCAGTGACATTGAAGCCACTTATTAAGACCGCCACACACCCACAGTGTGGCGGTCTTCCTTGGTTTTACTGGAATTCTCTGGATCTCTGAATCTCTCTCTCTCTCTCTGGATCTCTCCATCCAATCTGGTGGTTTCAGGGGAATAACTTGAGAATTAAGCCATGTATCGTCACAAAACTTTCAGAGTGTGTAGATATCTGCAAAAGACAGGTCAAGTTCGTTTCCTGGCTTCATCCAAAAACGTTTAAGTACGAATTTTGATGAATTTTGTTGTTAAAACAGCGCAAGCCAAGGGGATTCCCCGTGTGACCGATTGAGAAGCATGAGTCAAATCTAAAAATAACCCTGTAGCATTTCATCCACGTGCAGAGAACAGAGCATGCGCATTGGGCAAATGCTGGTTCCTAGATCTGCCGCTCCACTCCTGCGGCGCTACTGTCCGTTCCACAACAAGGGCTTCGTCGCGCTTGCTCCGCTGCAGAAATGGCCAAAATAAAGCACAAGAATGCAGGTAAACTTCTTTGGTGTCAATGTGAACCATAGAAAGTGATGTTTTCCGTTAGATCTGTGGTATTCTGCTATCGGTCAGATCTGTCTGCTCCAACCTGACCTGGTGACTTCGTGGTAGCCGCACAGGCTGTCACTGCCACAGACCATGAGACAGGCCTGTAGCTTAGTCCGGCTATCATGATCATCGGGAATGGAGGCGGCATGCATTAACGGGCTTGCGTATCATAGGCCTATCGTCCATCAGTGATCTCTGTCGTTATCTCTCAATTTTCAAAGGCGGTCTTCATATTGACTGACAAGTCAATTTCTAGTTTTTTACCTAGCTGAGCGTAGCTCAGCTAGGTTATGTGGGAATACCTGAGACGTCTGTCTGTGTGTGTGTGTGTGTGTATGTATGTGTGTGATCCTCCCAGGCCAAAACCCATTTACACCAGTGTGTCGCAATGTATATTGGCGCCGTAATGTAATGCTACCACTTTGTGCGACCAACTCACAAACATATTGTACCCGTACCAATAAAATATTCTGCGGCAATGCCACGTCTTGGTTATTTTGTTATTTGACGATTAAACAACATCAATAAGTAGCCAACTCCTTGTTTTTGTACGAAAGNTTCCCACAGTAAAGCATAACATCAACGCTCAGCTAGGTCTGCTGGCATTTGCCAGCTCTAGTCTTGAGCTCTGTTTGCTCCTAATTGCTCTGCAACGTTGCCATCAAAAAGATAACAACATGATTTTCAGCTCATCTGTGAGTATAGTCATGACGTGGTGTCCTTTGTTCGCCGTTGTCGTAGTCCGTTAGCAGGGCATGTTTTGTAACTACATGTACTGGGACTACTGACACGAAGCTTGAATAAACTTCACTTGTTGTACATCACCTTCAACTTTTCCTATCTCATTTGAGCTAAACCCAAGATATGGTCCAAAACATGAAATGCTCTGACAAACTCTGGCAGATGAATCTGATTTAATTTATGTGTCTGGCTTAATGGGTTGATTGTCACGAATGGTGGCAAAGGATAAGACATGTACATGTATTTCCATAGTCTTGTTTATTCTCGAAAACGTAGATCATACCTTATACATGTGCCATTCTGCAGTTGAATCGATCAAGGGAAACGGGCGTGCGTGCAAGTAACAAATTATAGTCACTAAGTATTCATACTACCGACTGAATTTCGAATATACAAATCGGGGAAATGGACATAGACTGAAGTCCTACTTACTGAGATTCAGAATATCGAGAACTACGACCCCCTGTTTGTTCTATGGTCCTGTGGCATGGTTACAGAGCATGAGACTGAACAGGTGACAAGCCCCTCCGACAGCAACCAACGGGTGGAGTAATTCGCGTCTCAACCTGTCCAGATTTTATACCCAAATTACAATATACTACAAAAGAGTGGCTGCGCCGGTAATCGGACAGCGGCCACAGTAAGGAAATGAACATTCTTTCCTGGAATGCCCTAACTCGTCTAGGCCCGATCAACAATACCCAACAAAAGGGAAACACGTCTGTAGGATATACAGTAAACTCGAGTTTAAACTACCGGTTCATTATGTTCATAAGCACACCCATAGTAGGGTCAGTTTCACCCTAGGCCATAAGCAACTATTCATTCCATCATGTGGTTGTGATCGTACAAGCAATTCCAGCCATTCAGCGTAATAGTTGTTGTTTTATTCATTCCCATTTCATCTGTGGGTGTGCTTATGAACCGGTGGTTTAAACTCGAGTTTACAGTAGATTCCCGACCACTGCCATGACACAACTGTGACATTAATGCATTGCTTTCTAATAACTGTTTACGAATATTGTTACTTTCTTACGCAGAGTCTCAAACCAGCAGTGCTGTTGACTCCTGGACTTGTGGTGACGAGTTCGCATCAAACATCCTCTCACAGTACAAGTAAGTTGTTGTCAGACAAACCATGGAGGTATAAAATAAGATGGAGAACGCACTCCCTAATCCCCGATTAAAATAATCCCCACATCAATAGGCCGGCTATTGTTCTTGTATTGTTCTTGTAATCACACCACAGGCCTTTAATCCGATGTGCGCTGCCGACAATGCCTAATTAGCCACCTCGCGTGTGACCTTCGTTCTTGGCAACGAGCCTTAGCAACAGACCGTTTGCTACATGCGCAGATCATTATTTCCTGCCAGGAAATCGTTGTACGCATGTGCAGTGGATAGACCTTAATTCATCTCGCCAGCCTCAACAAATCCGCGAAAACTTAATGAAAAACGCCCCAAAATTCTTCCAATAATTCTTATTTTATACCTCCATGGACAAACACAGACTGCAGATTTGGCAAATAGGCTGTTATTTCCACAAAAAAGTAGGATACCTACATGCAAGTACGACTGGTGTTTGGAAAAAGTACGCAAATAATTAAAACAAATGGTAAGGGATCATAATTATCATATGCAAATTAACCCCCGAAAATATGCAAATTAGGTCTTCGTCAGTATTGCAGACTGTAGGCGTTGAGCCAAGCTTTCCGTTGATACCTGTCTTAGATCAACCCATTAAAAAGTTTTCTCGTATTCCCAACTATCGACTGGTTTTGTCCTGGAGGGTCACAATTGGATCTTTATTTCTAGGAATATGTCTGAGGGAACCAATGGATGGACTGTATCCCTGATTGAGGACAGTGATGTTTATGAGCTTGGCGGTGATGATTATGTCCTTGACCTTATAAGTGAGATGGAGGTGATGGCCAACTTCCCTGCTGGGCAGTGCTACCTTCTTGTCTCCCGAGGGGGAGGAAGAGACAGATCACAGGGAAAAATGGCTGTTTATGCTAATACGTGAGTATGATTGAAATCAAAGTTGACCTTGCCAATACATGTTAAGGATCATAAATGTCAATAGTCAAGTAGATGTGGCAGATTTAGGAGATGTTTTAGGCCCTCGAGCCTAACGTCCGGACTTTTGGCTTGATGGAAGAACACCTGCCTTGCATGCGGGAGATCCGGGTTCGATTCCCGGTGTGGTCTGCGACATTTGGCGTTGTCGGCGAAAGCGCTTTCCTTTCTCATCTTGGCTTTGACTATCTTTGCTTTAAAGCATGAATCACTCTGAACCATAGATGAGAGTTTTCCGGGAATTCCCGGATTTCCGGGAGCAGGCGCTGCCAAAAAAATCTGGATTTTTAGCCCGCTTGGCCAAAGGCCAAAAGGGCTTATGCTGTGCTTAGATGCCTTAGTGGTGGTCTGTCGTGCGTACGTGCGTGCGTGCGTGAGTGGGTAACATTTTGCCTTGTCTGCACTCTAGCGTCTTCAGTTTTCGATGTATCGATTTCATATTGCATATGTGTATATATGGCCCCAAGATCTAGGCCAAGTTCGATTTTGGGCGTGCTGCGATTCCTACTATGGCTACTAGGGGGCGTTTTGTGAAAAAAATGAAAAATGGCTATTTTACACTAACGATTTGAGCTAGGATGCTAAAATTTGAACCCTAGGTACATCTAATCGTGTTACATCATATATATAACAGGTTTTTGATGTGATGTAATTTTGATGGGAAAATAGGTCAAATAACGAAAAATGGCCCGATATTTGGGCTTTGCCTTGTCTGCACTCTAGCGTCTTCAGTTTTCGATGGATCGTTTTCATATTGTACGTGTGTATATATGGCCCCAAGATCTAGGCCAAGTTCGATTTTGAGCGTGCTGTGATTCCTACTGTGGCCACTAGGGGGCGTTTTGTGAAAAAATGAAAAATAGCTCTTTTATGCTAACGATCTGAGCTAGGATGCTCAAATTTGAACCATAGATACATCTTAGCGTGTTACATCATATATCTAACGGGTTTTGATTTAACCTAATTTTGATGGGAAATAGGTCAAATAACGAAAAATGGGCCAATATTTTTGCTTTGCCTTTCTGTGCACTCCTAGCGTCTTCAGTTTTCGAAGGAATATTTTCATATTGAATATGTACATATATGGCCTGAAGGTTTAGGTACTATGATTCCCACTTCACCAAGCGGGCACTGTGCCATTGGCACTATTTTTCGATTTGGCTTCGTTCCGGCACCTGTGCTGTTCTGGGTCCTGGTTTTACATTCAACCACCAACAATCCTAGACTGGTTCCATGATCTACCGCTAGGATTTGATGACAGGGATGGTGCCAAGATGGCGTCGGGCCATCGGAAGGACAAATTGACCAATGAATATCGTGGTTGTCATCGCATATCATGGTCTGCTCCAAGACTGGATCGAATGGCAGATTTGGGACTTTGACTTCTGGGGTCATGACTAATTTCCGGGAATTTTTTGAAATGGCACTCTCATCTATGCTGAACAGAGGGAGTCTGATCAGAGGTGATAGCTACCGTAAGTCATAACAGGTTAAGGATCTCAAGGATAAGATGGGGAGGAATGTGGCAGATTTAGACGGTGTTAGGCCCTCGAGCCTAACGTTCAGACTTCTGGCTTGATGAAAAACACCTGCCTTGTATGCGGGAGATCTGGGTTCGAATCCCGGTGCCGTCTGCGACATAGCAATACCGATGAAGAAACCCTACCAGTACTTTATTCTCTCATTTTGTGTGTTGCAGGCCACATAACCCAGATCTCGCAAGAGTGTTCAGATACAGAGAGGAATACATGCGAAAGACTCAGTCACCTCAAGATTCACGAAACACACGTGATGAAGAAAGAAAAACAATACATATTCCATCTCCGGGCCAGTCAAAAGCAGTGTATGTGCCAAGAGGGCAGACTGGGAGCTTGGAAAATGAGGGGCTAGTACTATCTCAGATGAGCCGTTTGAATCGACGTCCCATGTCAGTGTCAGATTCGCAGCACGTTGGTCTTGCAGATTCAAAGTTGAATGCTCGATATAGCAAGCGAGATGCACCACGATCAGGGTCACCCACTCGGATGCCAAGACCCCAAAGCGCTCTTGTAAATGGTGACATAAATTTGTCGAAGTCGCAGCTGAACAAACGCTACGTAGGCCAAAATGATCTGTCAAACTCAAAACTCAATAAGCGATATCGTAACGGTCCAGTGTCACCCACACAACCAACTCCAAAGGAGAATCGAGTACCAAATGGTAATGTGCCCCACGTGAAGCCAAAGTATGAAAGGCATAACTCAGGATTGTACAGTAAGCCAACAGACAACACAGCCAAGGATAAAATCCTTCGCAAATTCACGAAAGAGAGGCGTAGGAGGGATTCCGATTCATCGATTAGATCAACAGCATCAGAATTGAGTAAATTTGTGGATGACGTTTTTGACAATGTTCTCAACGACGACTTTGACGAGTTGACCGATCATCCATCCATGGTGCCCGTCATCAAAGGCACGGGTGATAGGGTGCCGTCCGTTGCTTCAGAGAGCGAGATGTCGAAGTTTGTGGATGGCGTTTTTCAAGATATTTTTGTTGACGAGAGTCTGGACACTTTGACAACGTCATCAAAACTGATGCCTACTATTCAAGGAGGAGGTGATGGTCCTATGCAAAATGCTCAAAACCCAGCAGGGGTCACTGGTGCGTTGGGATATAACCCCCCTCTACCCATGAACCTTTCAGGGCTTCCTCTTGGTGAGTACTTGACCTAGTATTCTATGGGGTACAGAGGTACCAAAAGTACCATCCACCAGGACAAAACACAAGAGCACATGCAATTTTGACAATGAAAAAAAAAGTTCACTGTGACCAGATGTCATTTAGCATTCTGACATTAGCCTACTTAAACTGCATCAGTCACAATACACAACATTGCTTTTGNACTCGGTCATTGGTCAAATTTATCGATTAAAGGAAGTGTAATTCATCTGTTCAAGTCTAATTGCTGGTTGCTGGTTCACAGCACGACAATTCCGCACTCATTAGTCCTGTTGCCAAAAAAGCAATGTTTGTGGTGAGAAATTAAACTGGTTTGATTTTTGGCAACAAGTGGTCACTACAAAGGTTCTGCAGTGAGTGGTGGATGCCGGCCTCTGCACACTTAACCTTTTTCGTGGCGACAACGAAAATTGCCTGTATGACCAACGAAAGTGGTGAAGTGTGCTGCTAGCTTCAGAGAAGGCAATGGCAAAATGTTGGAAAGGTGTTTGTCAATATGAGTTTTATTGTTTTCATTTTGTAGGTATGCCAATGATGCCAGGTGGTGGAATTGACCCTCTCTCACAGCTGTTAGTCCAGCAGCAGGCTCAAGCTCAACAACTTGCTGCCCAACAGCAGGCTCAGGTGGCTGTTCAAACGCAAGCTCAGCAGCTGTTATTTACTGAGGTGGTAGGTTGACTTAAACTTTAACCCGACAGTGAGCCCTGTTCAGTGCCATTAATAGACCGTTCTCAAATTGACGTAACGGACACAGCTCTGGAACGCGCTACCTGGCGATATCCGGGGGGCCCGTGACTTCCAACTTTTTAAGAGGCTTTTAAAGACACATCTTTTTAAACAATGTTTTACTTGATCACCCATTGTTTTATTCCATTTCTCTTATTCATATAATTGTCTTATCATAAAATAATTTCTTAATACTCTATACCTTTCTTTGTAAAGCGCCGCTGACAATTCACTTTAAAGCGGCGCTATAGAAATAATTTATTATTATTATTATTATAAGATCTGCGCACTTCTGCCGAAATCTCCACCACAGCCTCAGTCTGAAACTGAATGACGTTACGCAGAGAACCCCACGGCAGTGACGTCCAAGACTCGACCATTGCTGAATCATGGATGACGTCATGTCAGCCAGTTTCAGATTGAGGTTCTGGTTGCGATTTCGGTGGGAGTATGCAGATCTGCGAATTCGAGAAATGTATGGCGGTCTAGGAAAAAATGTCGGAAGTCGCTGAATGATCAAGGGCTGTCAGATTGCCTGTGCATTGATCTGCTACTGTTTACCTGTTACGTAGTACATTTCAGCTATTGAAATGTGCGAGTTCACTAAGGCCATTAACACTTTTCTGAAACGCGGCATCCGACGGGTTTTCCTAGACCACCTCACAAATGCTTCACGACTATTCCAACAGTTATGACAGTAGGTCGAGTGTATTATATTTCAAGAAGGAATGTTTAAAGCCCCAGAGTATTGAATTTTACGATATTTTCAAAATGTTAGGAGAGAGCACAAAGAGGTCTCATAGCCTTGTGAAGGTCCCCAAAATGCTTGTCTGATACATACTTCAGAGAATCAAGGCCTAGTTTTCAGCACACATTAGAAAAAACGACAGGGAGAGCTCTAATGTATTCAGATGGAGCGCAGTACATTTTACACTACGGCTGACGTCGTGCACTGACGTCAAGAATCGTGGCGATGATTTGCGTTTTTCAAATTCAATACAGTGGGGCTTTAAATTCCCATTGGTCATTTTTCCAGCAACGCCAACAACAACAGCAACAACAACAACAGCAGGCTAACATGCAGCAGACAATACAAGCCGTCCAGCAGCAGGCGTTACAAAACCGACTTCTACAGGAAACACTGCAGACAGAAATGCTCAAAGCGCAGATACAGCAGCTCCAGTCGGCGACACAGTCGCAGGGAGGCCTACCATCAGCTCTACCTGAATCCCGTACATCGACTCCTGTTAATCAGTTCAAAAAGCAGCAGACGTCTCCAGTGAGGAAGTTTGGATCTAATAAATCACCACCTACTCCACTTCCCAAGGAGCCGGTACAGAAACCAACTCTAAGCAGTCCCCAGAAGAAGAATTCAAGTGTGGCAACAAGGGTGTCATTTCTTGAGGAAGTGACGACTATCCCACGTGGAGAAGAAGATCGTTTGTCGCCTGAACCAGGTGGTGGTGTGACATCTCCTGAGTTAAATACATCTGAGCTTCCAGAACCGCAGCCTGTTACAAACGGACACATTGAGAATGGCGACAGTGTATCGCTAGATCTTGGTGACGAGCACATTTCCATCAAACACATTTCGGTACCTCTGTCAGCTAGGACAGAGGATAAGAAGGGCCAGAAGTTGGAATCTGCATTTGATGGACGAGATAATACAGTTCGTGTTGGTAAAGTAAGGTGGCCACCACCGCTGATAATGGACGCCAAGCAAGAACCTGTGGTCGGGAAATTAATGATCAGTGAGGGACACAAAAAACCTCTCACGGCCGCAGTGAAGTCGCGTCCTCAGCTCCATAATATGCTGATTAACCAAATCAAGGACTTGAAAAAAGATGAACCACAAATTCCAGCGGTGAAACATGAGGTATGTAAACTTTTCTACTAAGGGAGCATCCATTAAGTACGTACACAGTGAGGGGGAGGGGGTCTATGAAAAAGCGTACACTATGCATACAGGAGGAGGGGGTGTAGAGTCTTGTGTACATATGCAACCCAAGAACCATTCTGAAGAAATTAAAAACTGCTTGAATGCAATTAGATACCATGAAAATAAAGGGAATCATATTTGTAGCCTGGTTTCAGATGTCACCCCGCTGCGAGGTCAGCCATTAACCACACCGGGTTCCCGCGTGTGTCCCTTGGCGTACGCCCGTACAGGGGGAGGGGCGGTTTGAGCCAATGCGTACAAGGTGCTTGCAGGGGGAGGGGTGTAAAAATCAGCGTTTTAGTGTGTATATACTAAATGGATGCTCCCTAAACCTGTTCTGGTGTAGGCCTAGACATCACTGAACCATCCATCCAACACAAAGGAATTTTTACCTCAGAGGTGAAGACTTCTTAGTTCCCACCTAGTAGAGGCCACCACAGGATACATGTTTGCTTACTCTCCATTCCAGTTCCGATTGGCGCAAGGCTTATCAACGATAGCTCCGCAACGGCTGGGCTGATTTTGATGAAACATACGTCAATCGACTTGTCTTTCTTGGCGGTACCGCCATCATCACTGGCATTTTCCCGAAAAACGTGACAGAAAAAAGTTCTTTCACAAATCACAATTCGTGCTTACGGCCGAAATGGCGGCCATTTTGAAATGATGCAATGCATCGTGCACGTGTAAACTGCACTGAACAGCATAGCGAAATGAAATGGGTTTTGAGAAAGAGATCCGTTATGCAGGCCTTACGCGAAAAATGAAGATAGCAGAAAGATACCGGCAAGAAAGACAAGTTAATTGATGTATGGTAGTGTTGAATTTGACCCAGGCGTTGCGGAGATATCAGCTGAAATCCTCACGCCACTGGGATTTGGAATGAACTGTAAGTGCAAATGTCACCCTGGGTTTGGGAATCTCTGTTATTTTGTATTTGTACTTGTATTAGATTTTTCGGTCAGGGCCAAGTCTATAGCATTATTGGCCCTGGTAAGTACAGAGGAGGCCACCTCAAGATACTCATGTTCCTCACTTGGATGGGGTCTTTTACTTGTCCTTGCAAAGGTACAAGGTAGGCACCGAGGTTACTGTCCCGTGTGACGGGCGTGAAGAGCCAGGGATGATTTATCGCATTTGGCCCAGGGTGGATTTGAACCCGGGACCTGCCACTTGCCAAGTGGATATGATAACCACTAGGCTATCAAGGCTCCTCTGTCAGGGCTTTCAATAGCGTGCGTATCGATGTATTTTACGCACTGAAATCTCTATTTACGCACGCAAAGAGTGGCAGTGTTCATCAAAAACGCGTTGCCTTGCATTTCAAAGAAGTCAAATACGCTCCAGAATTATGATATGATCCTCGAAATACGCATCAGCATCCCGCTCTTGGTCGTATTTTTGAAAGGCCCAAATCCCGGCGGCGGGAAAATTTTCCCCGTCTCCTAGTATTAGCCAAATGATAGCGCATGGCCACCTGACTTTCTGTTGACGATCGCGCTCATCTCTCCACACATAACACTGATCACATGATGACTTAGCACCAGGCGGCAAAACCGCCGACGTCACCATTCTTTTTGCGGCTTTTATCATAGCACGTGGCGTTCTGTCAGCATGGAAAAGTCATCACGTCCAAAGGAAAAACAAAAAAAAGATCAGACCATATGTGACCCGTTACAGCAAAACTAGGCGCATCTCGCTGAGAAGGTTGAGCCTCAATGAACTAAGATGACACCGGGAGAGAATGAAAAGAAATTAAATAGACTGTTTCAAATTTCATAATAGACAGACAATAGTGAAACTGACAAACATTTGGTCTCTACCTGCCAAGCCAACGACCGACATGCGCCTGGCTTTGCTGTGACGGGTCACATATAATGGTCAATATACAAGCCAATAGGCTACGCATTGACCACAAAATGAGGGTGTCAGGTGATGCATTGGCCTCCAGGAATGGGAGCCATTGATGCATTGGGAAAAAATGGTGGAAGTCAATGACACCTTGACATCAGAAATTAATGAAAGCCCTGCTCTGTCTATTATTCCTGGACAATTTCATTTTCAGGATAAACCTGATGGCAAAGTGAGACCTAAAACTGCAGATGTGAGTTTCACATCTTTCAAAAACAGTGAAAATAAGATTGACGTTGGCACGAAGATTGACATGTTGCAACGAAAAGCAATCTTAGAAAAGCAGCTTTCATCGATCAGCTTGAGTAGCAGATCTACTGATGAATCAAAGAAATCGCCACTACCTCCACCACCACCGCCCTCACCTCCTAAACAGGAAAGGCCCATTTTCCCGCCCCCTGTTCCTGGAAAGCTGAAGATTAATGCCATAATGAAAGGTAAGTTCTAAAAGTTTCTAAAATATTTTCTAGGATATGCAAGTGCCAGTTCAGGCCATTATACATATAGCTACATGTGCTCATCAACCAATAGACGATCAAAAGAGCGCAGCACCTGACGGGTAACTACACGTTCGGAACTTCCGAAGGCAACTGCTCGGCAATTTCCGTAGATACTCGCATTTCCCCTCGGACACAAGTCCAAGGCAGCCATCTTGAACGCGCAACGATCGCTGCCCATTTGTGAGAATTCAGATGCGGTCACCTCATCACACCTGCGCATGAACTAAATAGGTCGCATAAAAACGTTGCGTTATTGATCAATAATTGGCAGATTGGGTGAGATACCGGTAAGTTTATATATAATATGCCTCAACTTATTGAGCAAGTACGGTTGAACATCTTAACGGGCCAAAATTCGGCGAAAATAGTCCCACGGCGGTCACGTGGGTTTGATGATAAACAACATGGCTGCCTTGGACTTGTGTCCGAGGTGAAATGCGCCGCCCAGTGACAGATAGCAGTTCGCCTCAGGTCGTTCCGAATGGTAACTACAGCGTCACAACGTCCCGTACTCATTCCATGACATCTTGATTTGAGACGACGTCATGATCGCTGAAACAAGTGGAGGTTTTTCGAGTGACGTCATGGCGTTCAGAATGGGGCACGGGACGTCGTGACGCTGAAGGCCTAGCTAGCTACCAGTCAGGTGCTGCGCTCTATTGGAGTGATAGTCTATTACCCTATACCTATGTAAGGGGTCGTACATCATTTTCACGAGCGTACAAACCGTACCGGGGAGGGGTTAGGCCCCTGCGAACGCTTTTTCAGATTTATAAAAAAATGATGATCATCAGCACTGAATACGAATTGAGTGCAGTACGTATTTTGTGCGCATCCCACTGCGGCTAGCTCTTGTCGCGTTATCAATGCATAACAATGGCTGACCCAAATTCAATTGTGACTGATTACGGGAAGTTGTTTGAGTTTGCCAGTGGCCAGCAACTGCTGTGCACAAAAAACCTTCTAGTGAGTACATGAGCTACATCAACGTTAACTTGTTTGTCCGTTCGGAGGCAGGAAACCATGAGAAAATCTTGCGTGAGGGGTAGTTGGAGTGGAAAACTTTATCTGAAGAGACTCGCTGGGACCTGCATCCCTCTGGACAACCATCATTTTCCAAAAATGGTTTGTATACTTTTGGAGGGGGTGGGGTGGGGCCTGGGGGGTCACTCCCCATGAGGTGTGTAGCACATCAGTGTGCCAAAAATTGCGGGTAAAGTGGGGTTTTCGAGCCACAATGGCGGGTCCCGCACGGGGCCGAATAAGCCCCCCTATTTCACCCATAACCCCGCAGAAAGCCCATGGGAATACATAAAAAGACACATTCCCCCCGCCTTAAGCCCTCCCCTGCCTGGTGTGGTCCATGTGTCCCACAAAAAGCCCTTTAAAACATCTTTCCCCGTGCGTCAATTTACCCAGCCATTAGGGGTGGGGATTGCAGAGTACCCAGCTGTAGGGGGTGGGGATTGAAAATTGCTGTTACCAGCTGAAAGGGGCTTATGAAAAAAGTGGAATACACTGATGTGCAACACACTTTATGGGGAGTGACCCCCATAAAGTGCTGAAATGAGTACTGTCTGTACGCTCGTGAAAATGATGAAAATGATGGATGACCCCTAATGAAAGGGGAAACTGGAGAAAAGTAGCTGTGTTCTCACTAAACCTGTAGATCGATCTGGAACTCGGGCAATTCGAATTATCTGGATATTGTTTATTTGTTTCAGAGTTACAGGTAGATCACGTTGATGCTGCTTCACCGAAAATGGTGAGCCCGGTGTCGCCAACACCCCCTGGACCACACTTTGAGAGTCTTGAAGTGATAGAGAAAATCAGGACAGAGCTTCATGCACCTAATGCAGCACCATATTTCATGTATACAAGGGTACCATGGCAACTGTATGTTCGAAAAGAGGTAAGCATGTTGGTACAATTGTTGGCCAGGGTTTTCGGTAACCTGAGCTCCCGGGTCAAATATGCATGAATCCATCATCTGACGCACGACCAAGAAGCCACCTAAGTCAAACTGACGCAGCTGAATTGTATTAGTTGACGCCCCAAATACAATGCAATGCATATACAACTCACTCCTTTATAATTTGACCCATTGACCCGCGGTTTTATCGCAGACGCATCCATTCTTCACGCTTAGAATTCTTCGCCGCACGCCAAAATCAAGTCGCCCAGACCCACATGTCATGTTACATGTAGTAGAGAGAGCGTGGTAATGAATGTTAATGTATGAGCTCCATCACTAAGTGGTTCAAACTGGGCGATTGAAATGCCATCTTCAGGCAAACACGTGTATTTTTAGTTCGTCCACGTGTGCTCAAGTCGTGAAGATGGCATTGCGATCACCATAGACTGATTCCTCTCTGTGACGGCATCACATTCATTGAAACTGTGATGACACCTCAAAAGTCATAATATGACAAAGTGACCCCCCAAATTGAAGTATGACCCTTGGATCAAAAGCACCCTGGGTCATTGACCTTGACCAAAATGCTCTACCGAAAACCCTGGTTGGCTATAGTCTTTTCTCTAGTCTTTTCTAGAGTTTCAGATTGTGAAGTTCCAATTGAAAAAGACCCCGGTTGGGGTCGAAAATTCGTGAATTCTGGAGATTGACTTCTTGCTTATTATCGTTGGCTATAGATAAGATATCATAGTGCATTAATTGGTACAGCTATGAGATGGGAGAACTGGTACCGGTATTGAACATTTTTAACACCATGGTCTTCTTATTTTTTAGTTTTTCTCTCCTGCTGAGAGGCTGGACAACCCGGTGGCCTTGACCCTTGTCTTCTGCCAAATCGTCCAGGACATTTACATTCATCCTTGCATTCGCATCAGCAAGGATGAACGGGTACGGATGAGGAGTTTACTTGGTAAGGGACATATTGCTTTCAAAGTCTTGTGGACCTATCTGACTCATAGGCCATTCGTTTACTTCCACGAGCTAGCTCGGAACAGACTCTACACCGTTCGTTTACACCGGAACTGCGTCATCGGGGCTTCCTCGGACCAGGCGCGACTAGCCCTACCCGCCGAGGTGGGCTTCTCATGGAACCTTCCCAGGATGCATTGTTTCAAAATGGCGGCAACGTTAGGGAATGTTACTGTGTGGACAGTGACAAATTTATCGTCTGTGGCCGCCATGATGGTTTCCCCAAGGAAGGCACGAGACCGTTCGATTACTGGCTGTTGTGCGCACGCTCAGCTTGTTCCTTCCGGGCATGCCCGAGGAAGTAATCGAACACGCTATCAGGGTCATATTTACCTACATGTATCTGTGCATTATAAAATAGGTAGAGTGCAAAAGGATATGATGTAGATCATTAATGAAATGGTCCTGTCCTGGCACCATTTGATGGTGTAAATTAGGCCTACCAGAAGAATGAAAGACATTTATGTTAGAAAGTCGAAATGTTCCATGATCTTATGATCATGGTCAAAATTTTGGCAGATAATTATATCTAGATACATTATTCACACCAGAACATTGTACCAGGTAGTGTTCACATGATATGGGCCGAAGGGTATACGGTAAAAAAGGTAAAATAGGTATGGTAAAAAAGGTACTGGTAAAAAAGGTACTAGGTATTAAAAGTACTAGGTATTAGTACAGATTGTGCCAAGTGTGGTGTCAATCTTCATGATTTGGGTGCGGAAACTTATTAGGCCCTTTACCGCTAATATTTATCCCTGCAAATGTAGGCTTCTTTAGGCCATTCACGAACATTTAGGACAATATTACGAAAATATTTCACTTAATGCGGGTGATCCACTGACTTGACGACGAGTTTACGATCAGTTGACGACTTGTTCACGACGGCAGTCGTGAACAAGTCGTCAACTCGTCGTCAACTAGTCGCAAACTGATCATAAAGAAATGACGTAACATTGAAGCTGATCCACCGAAAAAATACGTACTGCTACAGAGCAAACTTCACGACGAGTTGACGACTAGTTTGCGACCAAATCAAACATGTTTGATCTCGTCGTAAACTCGTCGCAAACTAGTCGTCAACAAATTTCAGTCGTGAACGAGTCGCAAACCCGTCGTGAACGAATCGTGAATGCTGATCCACCTGCCACGATTTTTCGTCGTCAACTAGTCGCAAACCCGTCGTGAACAAGTCGCCAACTGATCGTAAACTCGTCGTAAAGTCGGTGGATCACCCGCAT
>NMRB01001312.1:75097-88600 GCA_002633025.1 Notospermus geniculatus
GAGGTCAAAGTTCAAAATTTAGGCATTTGGTGGCGCGTTTCATAACTGCTTGGGCTATTGACTTGAAACTTGGTACATACATGTATACACCCCTATGTCAGGTTACCAATGACACCACTTTTCGGTCCAATTCGATTCTCCGCTTGGCAACCAGGTGGCCAAAACCAAAGCTCAAAGTCCAGCAACTCCTGAACTGTACCTTGATTGTCTCCAATTTTTTATCAGGCATGTCAGGTGCATCTAATGAGGATACATGACCCTGGAACATTTCGATTTAACATTTGTCATTTGTTTTTCTGGTACGTTCACCCAGGTGAGCACATGGTCCATGGACCATTTCATGTTTCATGCCTTGTGAGTCGTAATCTGTAGTTCACAGAAACATGGAAAGTATTGTAAAGTATTTGGAATCTCCACAGGTTGTCGTAAAATATGGAATACGGAGCCTGAAATTGAACCAGTGAAATTTTAGCAAGCCTCTTTAAAGCGGGTGATCCACTGTTGCGATTTTGGTCAGTGGCATGGTGGCGACGGGCTTGTGGTGAGGTCGTGGCAATCACCTCCGGTCGACCACAGGCAAAGTAGCAGTAACATCGCCGCAGTCGATCCGGTGTTGCGGCATTATCGCCGACAGGATTGCGGCAGAAATCTGATTTATGTTGCATTGGTTTCCATGAGGCCAGAATTTTTGCCAGTATGTTGGTAGACCCAAAAATAAGTGGTCTGATATTCATCATTTTTGACTCGTTTTCAGTGTGGAAATCAAGCGCCTGAAGTGCAGATGCTCGGCGTCAGTCACACGGGACTCAGGTTTGTCTCACGACAGAAGGATTACATTTACGATAATCTTCATGTCCTGGATCACATCAGATTTGAGGAAATCATTGACGTTGCTACTCCAAGGCCAAGCACTCTTATTCTTAAACTGAAGAAGAAGTCATACATGCTTTACTCACATCGGGTAAGCCAAATAGTCTCGTGTCCTGTATAAATGCCCTAAGGCTGGGTTTACATAGAGCGTGTCGATACACGGAAGACACGCTACGGTATGCGTAGATATTACGACATGCCAACACAGTGGTTTACATAGGCCTTCATCTTGTGTCTATCATTTGACACGATGCTTCGAATTTTGGCATTATTTTCATAGGTATCATGCATTTCGTGATGCAGATAAGAAAAGATGTGATATTTGATTAGGAAACATCCTAAAATGCCCATCTCCATACTTCGAAACAACGCAAGATCTTCCCACGAAGTCAGCACACGCGTAAAAGAACGAGCATGCTCGTTCTCTTCAAAATGTGTATATACTCCACTCTCTTCGTAACCCCATGCGTATAGACGAAGGTAAACGGCAGATTGGAAAATCCATTGTCAGTTACTCAACACATGCGTATGTCAATGTACCGTGTCGAGTGATCGTGTTTCGTGTGGTTCTATGTAAACCCAGCCTAATGGAAATGCATTGGAAGCGAAAATTTTTCCGCTGCACTTCCTGTATAATCAGGGGTAGCGAAAAGTGCATGTTGTGCCACTGTGCTCCCTTCCTTATGCAAAGTCTACCAGAAAGTGCATGCAGTTAGCGCCAAGGAGTGCTTCGCTTCAACGCGCGTCACTGCACTGCGCTTCCTGTGTAAATAGAGCCTAACACAGGTGGTAAAGTAAGCTGTGCTTCGTAGGGTGCTCGAGATCCAATCACATCCTATCCAGAAGATTCACAAACATGTCCTTGGTAATGAGGAACCGGAGTGCCGTTTATCCCGACAGGTCGGCGCTGCGAGCAGTGCGACCGAAGCGACGTCATTGACGTTGTTTTAGTGTTGATGTTACGTCATGAAAAAAATCAGCTGTACATTTTCTACAGGAATAATGAGATAAAGACGTTGCCATTATCACCATCCCATTTCTTCATTTTAAGGAAAAAAGCAGCGAAAAATGCAGAAATTTTCATCTGCTACAAGATGATGTAAATTTTCATACTAGGCGACCAAAACAAAAGGGTTGTTTTCACGCCAGAAATAAATGGAAATAACGTTTGAAAAAAGAAAGTGCGGTCGCACCGCTCATAGCGCCATGTCGTGACGTTTAGTTCCTCCGGTTCCCCATTTGGAACCTGGCAATAAATTCTACATTCCTGTATTCCTCTAAAGGGTTAATGTGATCCCTAAAAACACGAATTTGATGTAATTGTCTCTCCGCTGCTAAATCATTTGCCTCTTTCTGAGCCAGTTCGAAGATATCAAGGACGTCCACCCTGCAGAACAATTGAATGCTAGACTCTTGGACTGGTTAAACACACAAAAAACAACCTCCTACCCATGTTTTGCGGGTTCCTTTGTTCGGAATCAAACGATTAACCACGTTTCAATGTCAAGTGCTATGATAATAATAATAAAAAGTGAACTTTACTTAACTGTTTCAGGCAAACCGAATAAAGAGAATGGTGGATGCTTTCTGTATTGATTTGGAGAAGGTTTGTAATCTCAGAGACTCATGATGCCTTATTTGTAGGCCTGTAGTGCTGAGGCCTAAGCTCTGCCTAGGCCGTTCATATTATCCACTATTAGCTGTAGATCACAAACCGCCTACAGCAGGTGAATTTGTCTGCTTGATTGGCCTGTGGTGTTGTTCCATTTATCTCAAGATTTACATAATCCAACTTAATGCTTGAACTTCTCTTCTGAACAAACAAGATTTTGCAGGTTCTATTTTGAGATGCATTTCTGGAAGGAATATCAAGTACAAACAGCATAAGTTTGGCATGCAACTTAGTTGGAATGAACATACCTCATATAGGCCTATAATACTAAGTGGCGTGAGACTACAGAAACGCATTTGTGTTTAAGAGGAATGACTGGTCACTGGAGTTATGAATATCACTGGATTCTTATTTGATAGACAACTTGTTTCTTATTTGACAGACAACTTGTAACATACATGCTGTGTCCAATCTGTTCATGAAAATCCAGTTATCTGATGATAGTATTCTAGTGGGCATGAAATAACAACAGGTTTCTCAGGTGAAAGACATACCTTCCTACCGGACTCAAACCCACAGGCCCTCGCATAAGGCATCAGTATTCTAGTAGTGTAAAGCTGAGTCATAGATTTTGACGACCGGTATGCCTCATGGCCTAAATTACACCTTTCCTCCACAGGGAACAGTGTACGTGAAGGCAATTAAGGATTACATCACAAGGGAATCGACACTGTTGAGTTTCAAGAAGGATGACATCATCAAGGTGACGAACAAGGATATGCATTTAGATAGAGGTGAGAGTGATGAGCCCATAATATGTCATCAGCATCTCTAGCGTCCAATGGAAATACCTAGTATGTCACATTTTGTTGTTTTCGAGAGAAATGGGTTTATGTGGAATGACAACTTGGAAGTGTTTTGTTGTGGAAAACACTCCTAATTAAAAATATGTCATACAGCAGGATTAAATGCAATTTGCTGTGCTTTACCTCTGATTTCATGCTGAATTTGCAAAGGTAAAAACGTAGTAAGTCACAATTCTGATGACTTAGACGTAAAAACCGAATAAGTGCACCACTGTCTTTCCGAGGCTTTGGCGAACATTTTGCAAACAAAAACTGTTTATTATGATGAAACAATACCTAGTAAGTACGAATTTGGCCTTAACTCATTTTTTCCAAAAATGTGACTTACTAGGTATTTCCATTGGACGCTAGATCTGTTCTCTTGAGTCTGGATTATTTGTGACATAGAACTATACAGACCACAATTGACATACGGTACCAACGCCCTTGTGTATTTTGCACGTGTTTCCCCAATCATACACCTTCCTCATAGGCGATGTAATCATATAGTGTGGACACCTTCAAACTTATGAAAAGTTTGTCTTGAAACTCAGCAAGACTCGTGACCCAAGACAATCGTTTCATGTTGCAATGAGTTGCATAATGTGGGAAGGGCATGCAGAATGGGCGTATTCAACTTACATGAATTTAGGGATGTCAGTTGTGACCTGGGGCCTGTTTCATAAAGTGATATTAAGCTAATGGTACCTTTAACCCAATGGAAAATGCATTGGCTGGTATTCATAAAAGCTACATGTAGCAAATGCGTTTGCTTGAGATTTGACCAGCAATGTCCAATGTAAATGTACTACAAACCTTGAAGTAAAAGCATTTGCTAGCTTTTATAAATACCAGCCATTGAGTTAATGGCACCATTAGCTTGAAGTTACTTTATGAAACAGGCCCCTGTATTCTCTTCTTAAACTATTTTTTCTTAATCATTATTTTCCGTAATAGGCCTACTTGTGTCTTAAATATGCTGTGATTTTCTTAGGTTGGCTGTTTGGTTCCCGCGATGGCCGTGCTGGCATGTTCCCCAACGAGTGTGTGGTAAACTTGGCTAGACATGAAGTGACACGAACCAACAGCTTGTTGAACAAAGTAAGTATGTTTCACAACTTTGTAGTTAACATTTCTGAAAGTTAAGGTGGCTATCCACGGGAGAGTTTTCTTGCAGAAGTTGGCTCTCCGAGAGTAACTGGCACGTGGAAGGCACTCGGTGAGTAACTGTCAGAGAGTAACAGAGAAGTGTCGAAAGTTTCTCGCAATGCTAATTATGTCATGTGGACGGACCTGAAACAGATTATGTCACTGAGAGTTGTTTACCTATCTGAGAGTGCTCGCAGTGAATAGAACATGTTCTATTCTGGCGAGCGACTCTCGACAGGAATTGTAATGAGCTATCCAACTGTTGGTGTGCCGGTAAATACTCTCAAGTGGAAATGCCAACAGAAAGTTGCTCTCAAGAAAAACCCGTGAAGCCTGACGAACAGGTCACAGAGAGTGACTCTCGACATGTTCCACTCTCACTTGGAATGCTCCAGGATTTTTCGCTCGAGAGAACCGTGCGAGAAAATCTCGACATTTACTCTCCCGTGGATAGGCACCTTTATGATGTGAGCAACTTCTGCAAGTTGGTGGTCGTGGATTTCTTGTCCAGGACTTTTATCATCAAAGGACTGCCTCATCACAGGCAGGACACTAGGCGGGCCGAGGGTGATATTGCACGTAGACTCTGGCAGGGTTGTTGCAAAAAGTGCAACAACTAACGTGCACAGTGGTGAAGGCCCATTGGTTTGTGGCAACTGCAATGAGGAACCCGCCCTGCGGTTTATCCCGACAGGTCGGCGCTGCGAGCGATTGTACCGAAACGACGTCATTGACGTTGTTTTAGGTGTTGACGTTGCGTCATGAAAAAATTTCCTGTACTGTACATTTTTCTACAGGAAGAATGACACAAATGGCGTTGTCCTTATCGCTATCGGATCTCTTAATTTTAAGAAAAAAAGGAATGAGTTTAAAAGAAAATTTCATCTGCTACACGATGATGTAAGTTTTACTGCCATGCGACCAATGCAAATGGTTTATTTTCACGCCAGAAATAAATGGAAATAACGTTAGAAAAAAGAGATTTCGGTCACATCGCTCGTAGCGCCACGTTGTGACGTTAGTGCGAGGGTTCCTCATTATCGCACTGCAAAATGCACTGTAATCCGGTTTTGGTGTGTGCGCACCTTCAGCCATGAGTGCATGGCAAAATTATTAGTGACAAATTGGTATTGAATGTTAAATCTGTGGCAGAGTGTAGGTACAGTCAAGTAGCCTACCTTTCACTATTAACTGATTCTTTACTTTGATGATTTTAACATTTGTGAGGCGGTTTGGGAGAACTCATTGGATGTCGCATTTGGTGAAGCCATGCATTTCAATAGAGGACGTGCAGCACCGATTATGACGTCACCGCGATGTCGGGATGCCGCCATTTTGGACGGCACGTCCAACGCATTCGTAGCGTCAGATGCCGTCCAAAATGGCTGACGTGCGAATTATGACGTCAATGATAACGTCACGTGCACATGGTCTATAGCTGAAATGTACTACCGTAACACTGGTAAACAGTAGCAGATTGTTGATCATTCAACAACATCTGATGGGTTTTCCTAGACCAGGGGCGGATCCAGAATCAATGGAAAGAGGGGGCACAACCAATGCACATCGTGGAAAACCTCGGTCAAATTTTAACATCTTTTCAAAATTTCGAAATTTCCCGGTCAATTTCAAAGATTTTCCACAAAATAGAGGGGGCACGGGCTGGGTGTGCCCCCCTTGGATCCGCGCCTGTAGACCGCCACACATTTACCAGTACTGTTTATATTCCAGGCCTTTTCCACGCCAAATATCCCAACACAGGTGCCTACAAGAACAAGGGTAAGTCCAAATCAGTGATCCCCAAGAGTATAGAAAGGAGGATGGTAACGCCGATTTCTAAGATCAACTTTTTAAATTTTACATGTATGGTACATGCTGACTCTAGCTTTCGACACTATACGGTGTCATGATAAGACCTTTCTCCTGTGACCTTTAACTCAACTACTCTCCATTCCAGTTCCCAGTGGCGCAAGGTTTATCAACGATAGCTCCGCAACGGCTGGGCCGAATTTGGCATACCATACATCAATCGATTTGTCTTTTTTGGCACTACAGCCATCATCACTGTCATTTTCCCACAAAAGTGACCGAAAAAAGGTCCTTCACAAATCACAGTTTGTGTTGACGGCCGAAATGGTTGCCATTTTGAAATGACGCAATGCATCGCGCACGTGTAAACTGCACTGAACACCATGGCGAAATGAAATGGGTTTTGAGAAAGGGATCTGTTATGTCGGCCTTGCGCGAAAAATGAAGATAGCAGAAAGATACCGGCAAGAAAGACAAGTCGATTGACGTATGTTTCGTCAAATTTGACCCAGCCATTGCGGAGCTATCGTTGATAAACCTCGCGCCACTGGGAAGTGGAATGAACTGTAGTGGGGGTATCATTGTGATTGCACCACAATCACTGTTCATGGGCTAGTGATAAAAGCCGAAATGAAATCATCGAAATGGGACTCCCAAGGAATTTGAGAATTAACCTAGGCCTATTAAGTGTCATTATGTTGCAGACGTATGCTTCCGCCTTGAAATTGACGTTCTTTCGACATACCACACAAAATCAAATTGAATTATTATTTCAAAATCAATCACAATCATCATGTACGAAATTCCCTTCGGTGCTCCTCAAGCTACCGCCAGTTTTTGTTCTGCGTTTTCTTCAATCATTCGGTTGGTACATAAAGCAAGCGTCAATGTCGGCAGATTCTACGTTAACCACTTAAATATCGGTATTACAAACAATAAGACAATAAATTGAAAATAAATTGACGCAAATCATGCCCATTTCGCTGATTTCATTTCGTTTCGTTTCGTTCCGGGTTTTATCACTAACCCTGTTCATGTAGGCCTAGTTGAGAAGTGTCCTGGATACGAAGTGATCAATTTGGGTCAGAACTTTGCTGTCCATAAGTTAAAAGGGAATTTCACCATATGGCCATTTCAGTCGTTAGATGGCAGTATACGAGATGACATGAGCATTCGTAGCAACAGCAGCACTATTCCACCAGACGGAAAATACTCCATGATGGAGTTCGCCATCCTACATTTCCGTGAGTCTCTCAGCAAGTACGAGATGTTACGGAAGGAGGACGGGTCAATACGTGGTACGTTCAAACTGCTGGAGAGAATCAAGATCAGCAGCTTGAATAAGAAGAAGGGCAAAAAGGCAAAGGATTGGACGTGGAGGGAGCAGGCAGAGATGGTCAAGTGGAGCAAGGTACAGTACAGATCACAATGAGGAGGGTGATTTTAGGTGTTGATGTTGCATCATGAGAAAATGAATTGTATCACATTGTGTCATTTTAAGGAAAAATAAGCAATGAAAAAAATTGAAATTAGAGAAATTTTCATCTACTACCACTACTGTTGGGTGACCGAAACAAACGGGTTATTTTCATGCCAGAAGTAAATTGAAATAACAGTAGAAAAAAGAAATTTTGGTCACAACGCTCGTAGTGACGCCGTCTGGTGCTAGTACGGCACCCTCCTCATTGACATACCAACAGCTTTGTGTAAGTATGCGTAACTTACGCTGTGGTTACGCATAAGTTGCATGCAATATTAGGGAGGTTGAGATCAGCGACTTATCACTGATCCTTATACGTATACGGATAGATTTCTGTACAACGAGGACAGATTTTGTGTACATTTCGATCCGTATACGTACATGTATAAGGATCCGTGATAAGTCGCTGATCTCAACCTCGCTATTATCTCTTGGTTGCACTTATCTCAACGCGTAAGTCGCACGTAACTTACGTAAATTATACGCATATAATACTGTGTGAAATGTTGTGTAACATATGCGTCGAGCAAGTTGCGAGCCATGAAATCCTACGCGTAGGTTGCACGCAAGTTGATCAACAATGAATGGACTGAAAGAAAACCTGTACTGACAAAAGCAGGTCAATTGTATTCCACTTGATGGCCATAATTCAGTGATAATCTTCATTCTTCCAGTCACCAATCCAAGCTTCCTTACTCAAGTGGCAGACATCAGCTATGAACAAGCTGGCTCTAGAGGCCTTCATTGGTGAGTTACAAGCTGTAAAGAATCATTAGGCCATGGGAACTTAGGTATGAGTTTACCGTCCGAAACTTTTTGAAAAGTGATGAGGCTTTTTTTCATTATTCATTATTCATTATTTTGTTTTGAGCCCTTTTCAAGTGAAAAACAAGGTACGGACTGCCAGTACAATCAAGTGTCTTATTGGCTGATGGAGTCATCTCCCATTCTGCAGAGTGGCCGTGGTCATGGTCGTGATATGCTTCTGAATCCGTTGACATCGTGACCAATGAACAACAGAATGATTGAAACACATCACAGTAATGACAGTAGGGTAAATTTAGTCCATTTTCGAGGGTATGAACAAAAAAAGACACTTGGAACTAATTTTTTAGCTTTTTGGGGGAAAATTTTGGAAATAATGAAATTATTGAAAATAATGAAATTTTTCATGCGGTGGTGCCACCACCATGCGGGCGGTGGACGGTAAACTCATACCCAAGTTCCCATGGCCTTAAAGTAAAGTGCCAGGCCTGTGCACATTTCCAAGCTTGGCACTTTGCCTGTGTTGAAGTTAGGGTGAATCATACTTTACGATTCGCCATGACTTCAACATGGGCAAAGTGCCAAGCTTGGAAATTTGCACAGGTCAGTGGTAGGCCTAAATAATCCATGGCGCAGTTACCTAATGATGTTAGGGTAACTTGGTTTACTTTCCATGAGCCTATAGCAAATCCAAGGTTGTGCTCAGTCAACTGGTAAATACTGTGGTTTGTGGTTGAATCGTGTTCACTTTGTGGGGTCTGTTGCACAGGTCTGGCACTTTGCCCATGTTGAAGTTAGGGTGAATCATACTTTACCGGTATTTGGTCGCGGGGACTACAGTACAGGTCACAATTGACATCCCTAAATTCGCGTAGGTTACGCGTAAGTGACTCGTAACTTACGCAACAACTCACGAGCTATGTTATGCGTTAACTTACTAGGTGAGTTATGCGAATTTCACTATCTATGCAGTGATTTACGAGGCGAGTTACGCGAAACCAAAGCCCGCGTAAGTTACGGGTAACTTACGAGTAACTTTCACGAAGCCGTAGGGATGTCAGTTGTGACCTGTACTGTATCCATTAATCAAAGATAGAAACATGTACTGATACTGTCAACAAGCGAATTATAGCTATTCATTGTGGTTGTTGATTGGTTGGTGATATTGACAAATTAAGCAGACTGGCGAATTTGCATAATATGTTTGCTTCTTGCTCTTTTTTAGCAATAATGAAGTTTATGGGAGATTACCCACTGGCTAAGAACCAGAGAGAAATAGACTGCATCTACATTATACTGATGGTAAGTACTGGAAGTTTGGGCCTACATGGCCTGTACATGTACGTGTAGATCCAGGCTATCAGTTGGGAATTTCACAAAAATTCGACTGGACATCCCTTTTTAGCCCGCTTGGCCGATAGGCCAAAAGGGCTTACCGGAATGTTGTGCTTGGGGCCTTTGGTGGTGGTCTGTCGCATGCGTGTCTGCATGTGTCTAACCTTTCACATGCGTGTGGATGCCAGAGTTTGACCATGATCATGTTACCCTGGAACATTTCGATTTGACTTTTATTTGTCATTCATTCTTCCGGTACATTTACCCAGGTGAGCACATGGTCCGTCGACCATTTCATGATTAATTGATATTTTGTAGGCCTGCCACAACAATCCGCCGCTGCGTGATGAAGTCTACTGCCAGTTGTGTAAGCAGACGACAAACAATAAGAGCACAAAGTCCGACAGTTCTGTGAAGGGTTGGCGGCTGTTCACAGTAGTTGCGGCCTATTTTGACACAAGTGAAATCCTCCGGCCATATATCCTCAAGTTCCTGCAGCAAGCAGCATTTGATACGAACAGAGTCAATCATGGTATGTGGAACTTGGATTAATTTTCACAACTAGGCAATACCCATTCAGTGGAGGCGGGAACTGCTAAATTTACGCAAGACGCGTCACGTCATTAAGGTCGATCTATACCCATTGCGTGACGCCGAACTGCCCAACTTAAACTCGTGATAATTCATTGATAACAATGATTACAAAAACATTTCTGGTACCGTACGTTACGTATGAAGCATCTAAGTGAACTTTCACCCTAAATGACTGGATCCTATTTCCGGATTGCCCAGAAAAATGACTTTGTTGGAAAGGCCGAAGAAAATTCCTTGAGCAATTTTCCGTCAACATGCTATGTCGCATCGAAACAAACTCTGTTGGAAAAGACGCAGCCATACCTGGTGCATGTCGGTATAACCGCAGATTTTTAAAAAATATGCTAATTATGCTTATAATTAACAAAGTTTAGCTTTTACTCCACATAATTTTCTCTGTTTCGTGAATTTCGCGGACATCTACTTCAAAATCCCAGAATCGGCTGTTATACGGACAAGCTCCATTTGGTGAACAACACATTTCCAGTTTCAAAGTTTGAAAAATGTTTATAAAAGTGGGAGAAAAACTGCTCGCAATTTTGAAACTTTATTCTCCACGTGGGTTTGTTTACTATTTGCAACACACGTTCACTATACTGCGTTTCCAAATATTATGTGGGCAAATCAGCGGACCATTGAATGCCAAGGCCTACAATTGACTGACAACAATAAAATCTATTCCAGCGCTAACGCGGCCTAAAATTGGCGAACAGAGTTGAGGCAATTATTATTCATGATGATTCATTCAGTTTCACTCCAGTGGGTCGCTTGGAATGTGCTTGTCTGGGGGAAAACCCAATGACTATAGATCGACCTTAAGGAGCACTTGGAGGCCGTAATTATGTCATTTCATCACATGACGTTGCTGACATCCCGGGATGAAGCGACGGAAATCTCGATGACGTCATGACGTCAAAAAGCCTAAACAGCATTGTTATTTTCGTTAATATCTTAATATTTCGAAAACTATCAATCATCAAAATTCTGGCTTTGAAAGGACACTTCTGAGGTCTGTCTGCATGTGCATACCAAGTTTGGGGGCATTCCATTCGTCAGTCTTGGAGAAAATCGCAAACACACAAACAAACAAACAAACTCTTCTCAAATTTTAGTGTGATGATTTCAGCTGGATACGAATTGTTATTTTGATACACCCACCTGAAGAATAAATCAGTAGTTGTACATTGCATTTTCTATGTTTCAGCCATTGCCTCTGTTGCGTTGCAAAACTTCAGAAAAACACTCAAATATGGTGGTAGGAAAAATGTGCCAAGCTGGACTGAACTCGAAGCACTTTCGGTGAGTGAGATTATGTCATTCTGATGTTCATTGATTGGTGAGCCAAGTGAGAAATGGTTTATCATTGCCATTCCTGTACGCATTCACTGGCCGTAGTTCAGTAAAATATTCCAAGACTCCTTGATTAATTGTTATTCCAATTACATGTAGGTTGGAAGGGATGTTGTAACCAGTTGTAACTAGTTGGCTAGGCCTACAGTATCAATTCCAATCTAAGAGCCCAAATAGCAGTGCTTCACATTTGAAATCTGCAGGAGCTCAATCAGTTGAGCTCCTCAAAGGCTCAAGGAGAGCTGTTCACACTCGTGAAATGTGATGGTCAGTTACCGGTACTTCAAGGATGCCGAGGAGCACGGTGAGTGAAGCTCATCGGTGCAATTTTGTGGGTGCACAGGGGCGCGAGCGTGATTGCGCCCATCTTACATGTACATGAAGCACTGAAATAGAATACAGTAGAACTCGCATAAACCGGACACTCGCATATAACATACCAATTCTTGAAGTCCCGGTCCCGTCTTACAATGCAAAAGCCATATGTGTATAACAGACTTTGCATATAACGGACAGTAATTGCTGGTCCCAATCAGTACGTTATATGCGAGTTCTGCTGTATTGCTAATGATGATTTGTACACCTTTCAGAAAGGGCGGCTGACTAAGCGTCAGATGTTCTTACTCCCCGGAGGCCTCCCTCTCATGTTGAATTTGAAGTCTTGCTCTGTTGCTGAAGACGTCATAGAGGAGATCTGCAACCACTTGAACATCAGCAACCCACTTGAGAGGAATGAGTACACGCTGTATTATGTCGTGGAAAAGGGTAAGCTGAGTTTACATGTATTCGTTTATTATCATGACATATTTACATGTGCACGTACAGTACAATGTCGTGGAAAAGGGTAAGCTGAGTTTACATGTATTCGTTTATTATCATGACATATTTACATGTACACGTACAGTACAACTATCAAACCTTTTGAACCTAATGATTCATATGGCATTTTGGCAGGGTTCTGTTCAGTACTGAATGAGTGCCGGTTGGAACGGGGGCCTAGCTCCCACAGAAAAAAATTTGAAATCTAGACGTGAGACCTGAGAGTCGAAATAATGAGCTCATTTGGCGTCAGAATGACCCCGATCCACTCTATTGCAATTATAGGTGGCCCACCGTTGTCGTTGTTATCGTTGGTCAGAACTGTGTCAGGAAGCCCCGCCGGGAAGCACATTTGGTGAATGAGAACAGAAAGGAAATTCGGAAGTGTGCGTGGCAGACATCTCTCCTCGCACACTTCGTTAGTTTTGATGGTCGAAAATGCTTTTCTAGGCCAAGTGCCGGTTGGCATTTCTGCTTCCTGGATGGGGCCATCCGGCGCCGACCAGCAGCGGCAGAACCCTGTTTGGGATCACCCTTTGTCCATCTATCTTGACCATTTAAGGTGCCAATCCATGGGAGAGTTTCTTGCGCGAGTTCAGTTGGCTCTCAATGGGCAACTCAACTGCGAGCAGTTGTTTGTATCATTGGTCTCAGCGTAAGCCGTGAGGAACAAATGTGACCCGGCACAGCAAAATGAGTCGGAAGTCGCACAGAAGAAGACCGAAGGTGGAACCAGACAGCAACCACAGAAATCGACCAAGTCAAATTTCACAATGGGCAGACAATCCTGAAATCAGCGAACCGTTGGTGTCACCTTGGACATGTTGGGTCTTCTTATGTGCGCATTCCGACTCATTTTGTCGTGCCGGGTCACA
>NMRB01001312.1:88688-101827 GCA_002633025.1 Notospermus geniculatus
CTCTGGGTCTGATGGCATTCGATTTTTTTCAAAATTCCTGAAATTATCAAAGTATCAAATTTGAAAATTCAAATGATATTTTGCAATTTCACAAAATCGAAGTGAGATTTTCGAAAACTTTCTTCACTGCAGTTTTTAGAACTGGTCATAGGATGATATGATATCGATTTCGAATCAGATATTTGAACTTTTAAAAAGTTGAGTTTTTCATGATATTTTGAAATTGTGATATCTCTGTGATATTTTGGCCGTATTTTAAAAATCTCTGTACATACCAATTAAATGTCATTCAATGAAGCCTAAGACGTGCCAGTTCAGCTCATTTGTATTTTTTAAATATTTTTCCTATAATTTTTCATGGGGGTATGAATAAATTTGAGGACGACTGTACATGTCTGGTACACATCACACCTTCATCCACAGTACACATCGGAAACCATTGACATTGCTCCGATGTCCCTCTCTTATTCCCTTTAATGTATTGATGTTGATTTATTTCAGAGTTTACCAAGCTACCTCAATGGAAATCTGATTGCCTGCAAGGGATCGTCACTATCAAACCAGCAAATAGTATGTTGAAATTATTCTCAAATTTGGCAAAGAAAGGCACCTGGGGTGAATGTCAGTGTCAGTTTTTTGGGGGGCTAAGGCCCGGTTGCGCCAGTATACCTAAGGTCGACTTTGTTTTCAAGCGAACCTTAAAGTCGTTAACCTCAGATTGTAATGGCAAATCATATTACTCAGTTGAGGTCAACTTAACTTTGAGCATAGCTGGTGCAACTGGGCCTAAGTGTCATGTGCATTTAAGCTTGGCTTGAATATACTGGGTCCTCTTCCGATCACCGGTCACCGGTTGTTCGTATGCGTTAGTGCTTCAGGTGAGGCTCCGATTAGGGTTGAGTGGAAACGGTCAGCAAGCGAGGCGTGTCTGATTGACGTTTTGGCATGTTTTGCGGTATACCGTTCATGCATAATAAACGAGGTCAGTCTTGGTTTATCACATGAATACCTCCCGTCAACCGCAGTAAACCGCAGCGAATGAGGCATTAGAAAAGCGCCCCAGCGGGCCTGAAAATGTATTGCTGACACTGTAGAAAATTGCCGATTGACCGACGATCGGAAGAAGACCCAGTAATAATATTCTATGCAGTTATTTATATGGCATGGGCCTTTCGTTCCCATAGTTTAGTTCATGCATGGATACATAAGGCTGCCATTACCTATTTCATCTCCAGAGGGCCAGAAAGTAAAAGTGATATTTTTGCCCTCGGATCCCAAACTTTTTCTGCGTAGGTACTTCTTACTCCATGGACAACTGCCAAAACTGAGCTACAAATGAGAAAGTTCTAACCTTGTTTGAACTGTATCAAGATACCCGCTATTTCTATATGCTTGGCAAAATTTGACCATGATCATAATATAAATATGGCTCTGGAACATTTCAACTTTTAACATAATGTAGTTCATTCTTTTGGTACGTTTACACCCAGGTGAGCACATGGTCCTTGGACCATTTCATTGATAGTCAAACTTGTGCCTTTCTTTTTCAGACTGAGATTGCCAAACTGGCTGCATTACAACAGAAAGCCAAGGACAAAGTCAGAATGCCCACAATGTAAGTGCCTTCATGTTGATACTTCCTAACAGACCGGATCTGCTGTCTTGTTTTGGCTGGCTAAATGAAGAATCCACCTTACAATTGTTTATTACTGTACATTTTAGGCGGGAGGTCCAGGACATATTACCGAGCGGTATTGAGAACATGACTGATCTGACGTCGCAAGCATGGGTAAATGCTGTACATGAGAAACTCAAAGAAATCAGCCAGATGACACCAACAGCATGCAAGATAGCGTTCCTCGGTAAGGATTATAGATTCTCTGCGAGTCCGCATGTTTGCTTGTACAAAAGTTTTTGTTGCCTGACAATCTTAGTACACAAGGCTTCAAGTTCCATAAATTTATTCTGCCTATAATATTGTAAACTACCTACGCAGTTGTGTACCGTGCCCCCTTAGGTTTACCCGCTCTCCGCAACTGCTTCACTTCGTAGAATTTGCCGCGTTTGGTCAACAGATGGTGTCAGGGCCAGGCGCGTGTTTTATAGCCTATCAGCACGCAGCTTTCAGAACTCTTTGGCCTGTTGGCAACGAATGTTCTTGGGCTGCCATGGCTACTAGATCACATGATCCGCTCAGCCACTGAAAAAGTGTCTCAGGCCAGCTTGGTTACGGGTTGCTCGGCACCCTCATTCTTTGACTCTCTAAGCGCCATCTGTTGACCAAACGCGACGAATTTTACGAAGTGAAGCAGTTGTGGAGAGCAGGTAAACTGAAGGGGATGTGGCTCACAGCAGCATAGGGAGTTTAATAATATTGTGATTGATTTCCAAATTTCAGAGTTGTTGAAGACCTGGCCATTATTTGGGTCCAAGTTTTTCCGAATTAAGGTGAGTACATGTAGTGAATCAAAGCAGTTGTTCACTTGAGTCACATGCATCGATCTGGGGATGGTTCAGCAAGCAGAAAAGGATAGCATGGTTTCATTGACCTCTTCATTGCCAAATTCCCCACGCACAGTCTTCTCACTGCCCGATTTCCAAGGAAAACCTTAAAGGAGATTCGAACACCACTTTTAGCTAACCTGGGTGAGCTTATGTGGTGTGTTGTGTCCTTCGATGTCCGTTAACACTAGGTCAAGTTTCGTAACCGCTTGGGCTATTGACTTGAAATTTTGTACCTGTATACTCTTACATGTAAATCAGGTGACCTACAACATCACGTTTCGGTCTGATCTGATTCTTGGCTTGGCCACCTGCTGACCAAAAACGAAAGTGCAAAAAGTGCAAGAGCTCCTCAAGTATAATCATCTTGAGAATATAGGCCTAGATTAGAGAGGACGGGACTTCAGGATATATGTACTAGTTTTTACAGACGTGGTAGCGTTTCTACATGATTTTACTGATTGCCATATTTCATCTGACAGGATAGTTGGAGCTAATAACCACAGCTTATCTTGAATAACAGATGGTGACTTGTGTGATATTTTTTCAGAGCATTGCTGATCCACGAGTCAAAGGATTCTGCCTGATGGCCATCAACGTGCGAGGTGTCATGCTGTTGGATGCAACTACACATGTAAATAATACACACTGTGAACTATTTCAGTACTCTGCACTTGAAAAACTGTAGTAGACATGGTAGAGGGTGGTGAAAATACTTTTGGCACTTTGAAAGCGGAATAATATCGACCTGTGACCAAAACACACTGAACCCTTCATGCTGGGCACTGAAATCTTGCGAGGGTTAGCACAATCAATATTTTGCTGACCCGTGATCTGTAAAGTGGTTGAGCCTGTGCAGTTCACAAGGGAGGATTTTGGTTTCATGAGACAAACTCAAGCAAAAACTGCATAATGTGAATAGGCATTACGGTACTACATGTACATGTAGCATGTTACCCATGGAGAGTGACCTGATTTGCTGATGTTTCTTTCTAAACCATGTAGGGCTGTATGCACCAACGAAGATTATCTTGAATTCAGGTTGAGCCACAATTTTTCCATTCACATCATGCCCTGTCCTGGCAAACCTGAACAGTTGAAAAGCTGTGTCTCAACCTGAGTTCAGGATAATCTTCGTTGGTGCATACGGCCTGTAGTGTTTCGGGTGGTGTTGGGGGTATTCCGTAATAGCCGCACATCATGCTAATGAATATTTTATCTGTTCCTCATAAGCTAATTCCGTTGCAGAACACTCTGATATTGTGGCCGTTCAGTGAAATCATCAGTACCAGACGTTACAGGGCAGACAACAAGGTCAACTACCTGGATCTGAAATGTGGTAATCTGCTGCTGCAAAAGATAACAAGGATCGAGACTGATCAGGTAAAAATAACTGACACCGGTATTTGAAATGAAAGCTGCTCTCAGTCATGTCAGTCACTCATACCATGCTGCATTGTCCATGCCATTGTCTGTCGTTAACAATAGCCTTTCACAAGGGGACATTGCTAAATCATACAAAATAGAATATGGGGGATGGGGGCATTGATGTTGGTGGATTTCCGTCGTCCGCCACCACCGCACTATATTCCCGACTAAACTCAAGAATGGGTTGTCCAATTGATCTCATGTTTCTATGGTGTAACGGGGTGCATCAGAGGAGGTGCCCTATCGATTTTTAATGCAATCTGCATTCGGGACCATAAACCAAGAACAAGTTGTCCGATTTGTCTCATATTTCTCTGCTGTAATGGGGTGGATGGGAGGAGGTGGCCTATCGATTTTGGTTGCGATCTGATATTCAATATGGCTGCCACAGGCAGACATCTTGGATTCCAGGATTTAGTATATCCAGGCACAGTATACCAGTAAACCAATTGAAGAACAGGAACCTTATTCAAAAACTCTCGTAACTTTACAATGCATAAAATACACGGCTTATACATGTATGTTCCAGATAGTTAAAGTGTCTTCATGAATAAGGTCCCTGGTCGCATTATGAAACAGGCCCCAGGGCAATACTTACAAGGAATTTGACTTAATTGCAGCATGTCCTCAACAGACTTTTAGGTTGTAAATTCAGGCAGAAGTAGTGCTGAAATCAAAACTAAGAATCTCCTTCTCCCATTCCCACCAGTGCATGGACGCATCATATGTGTCGCCATATTAGTCTAAAAAATAAAGGGTCTAGTCGATCCTATGCAACTGAAAAGCCTGGCGAGGGAAAAAGAATACAACGGGCGATTAAATGTTTGTCGTTGTACAACCTTGAATCAGTTTTACTTATTTTTTTAGGGAGCTGACATATCTAGGATTATTGGCCTGTACATACAAGTGATGAACAAGGACAAGCAGATTGGAAACCAGATCTGGGTACCCGCTCACTGAACGACATCCTTTTCACGTCTGAAATGACCTCAAGGAAGTGTGGAACATGGATTACTCAACTGGCTTAGGTCGTGGACAGTCAATTGGTGTGAATTTCACAGGGGCCTTTTTCAAGGCCCATTGGAGATTAAAAAATCTGTAGGCTCGCAGTCAAATTGCTTGCTGACACTTAGTGTCCTGTGGCAGCCACAAAGCAGTCTGGTGATTTTGCTAAAAAAGCTAGTGTATATAAAGGTGAAGGGAAACGTATTCATGCGTTAATGTGAGCTCAAAATTGAAACATTGCTATCATTTCTATGGCCAATAGTAATCTACAACACCCTTTGTTGGCATCTGCAGGAAACTTTACTATTGGGTAAAAAAGACTTTTAAAAATCACCATGCAGTTGAGAAAAACGGGCCCAAAAATCTCAGTGTGGGTGGGGAATTCCAGCTCGGTCGTTAAATAACAATATAGGTGTAGTTCTGAGCTGCCCCACAGCAGATGAGTTCTGGCCCCACAACTACTTTCTGTGTCAATCTAGATAGATTTACTTTCACCTTGAAGGAGGTGCACTCGCTACATGGCCTGCTTCAGCAAAGCAGACGTTTGTCGCAACTCGAGGAAAGGGTTAACGGCCTTGCAGCACAACAGCTGAATTGTACATTGACATGGGTTTACAATAGTAGTGGACAGCAGTGATAATAGTTGGGTAAACTGATGACCAATGATGATCACTTGCGACAAGTGTCTACTTTTGCTGGAGCGGCTCGCTTTGATGGTATATGCACCAGCTGTCGCTTTTGTACAACATTTTTCTGTGGAGACGGTGTATACTCGGGCTCTGTGGGTCAACAATAATGTTTTCATTTCTTTATGGAGAAAGAGGGGCCATGTCATGTGAGGGGATTGAGAACAATGAAGTGGATTCGTTTGTCATGTTTGCCTCTTTTATATAGCTCTGATAGTTCAGGGNGTACTGAGTTATGAAATGGATAGGACACCGACGTGGATGTTTTGACTGGCCTTTTGTCATTTTATAAAGCTGTTACCGCTGGTTCTTTATTGACCTATTAATAGAGGATGACAAGTGAGCTCCATAATATGAAGATCAGCCACCTAGGTCTCTGCTTGGTTGCAGTTTGTGAATAAGGTCCCTGCACATTAGGTCACAATGGCAATATTATTAGTGAATACCCCATCATGTGTAACGATTGTCCGGACATGGGGCCATCTCATGAATAGATTGAGGTTGTTCGACTCTGGTCAAAAACTGATAGACAAAAAAGCGATAAAGTGCATTTCCTTTTGAATTTTTTTTGAAATTTTGATCAAGAAAGTCTTGAACACAGGCATGACTGATAATGTTGAGAAAAAATCGGGGAAAAAAGTGACGACAAAAAAGTTGAAAAAAGGTAGTCTTAGAAATTACATCACAGCACCATTACGTCATAATATCTGTGAAACAAACTAACATCACCTGATAGCCAAGGAACTTTTCTACATTTTGGTGGTGGTTGCGCCATTATATCCCCAGTAGTTTTTGAGAAAACGGGGGAAAACTGGTGTCCATAAACTTTTGACCATGAGTGTACACAGACCAGACAACTATATAAACTCTAATAGGCAATTGTTTCCATGAAGAATTGCAGATGATCTCATTTTGAGATGAAACATACGACTTGTACTCCGAGAAGCAGCAGACGTTGACAGACACCAGGGGAAGCATCGCCAACTATGATATCATCATTTCCCTCTTCATCACCATCAGCCTGAAAAAACAAGAAGCCCATTTTAAGGTAGTGTCATACTGAAGTAGTTCTCAAAACGTCCTGTCCCGTCCTAAAAAAGTCGTTAAACGGGCTAAAACGTGTAATGTTGGTCAAATAATGCCTCGAAGTTCTGGTGCACTCTTCCTGTCCATGAAGTTCGTAAAAAGACTGTAAAAAGTTGCCCCTATGTCCACTCCATTCGCACACAGTTTGAGCCCGTTCGGCAACATTTTCAAGAACGTACTGAGAACTAGCTCAGTGTGATGGGGGCGTTGGTAACCTTGTAGGCTATGCCTTATAGCAGGCCATGGTTTTACTTGGATCAGACATTGCTGTACAGATCTGAAATAAAAGCATTTATTGTAGCCTGGCATGTTTTATTCAGATCAAATGGTTTTTCAAATGAAGAATACAATAACAAGACTGATGAATTATACCCGTAGTTGCCTTAGTTTTTAAACTCCCTTCACGGAGGTACTGGCGTGGCTCATGCACCAGAGACGATCATCCCCAGGTTGATAGTGTTGAGAAAAAAATGGGAAAAAAGTGATAACCAAAAAGTTGAAAAAAGGTGGTCTTAGAAATTACATCACAGCATCATTACGTCATAATATCTGTGAACAAAATTAACATCATCTGATAGCAAATGAATTTTTCTACATTTTGTTGGTGGTTTTGCTATTATAGCTCCAGTAGTTTTTGAGAAAACGGGGGAAAAGTGGTGTCCATAAACTTTTGTACAGTCATGGACATTAGTTTATCTGACACCTGATACGTTGAATATTTCAAATACTAATGGGCCAATTTTAACGCGATTTGTTCCATATGAAAGTGCATCTTGTTGGCCATATATTTTTGCATCAAAATTTTGGAAATTTGAAAATATCGTACTTACGTAATAGCTCATCAGAAAAAAACACTAAAAATCAAACTTTATTATGTAATATTTTTGAGATTTTTGTTGCAGATGTGATAGAGTGGAACTTTCTAATGATTTTGGGCTTTGTTTCATGAAAATATGTTGAGTGGTTGCTGAGATATTTGAGATTATCAAAATTTTGATCATTTGAGATTTTCGTGTTTTGTAGGAAATTTTGATGCCATTAGATAAAGCCAACCTCAGAATATGGATTTACAAAATTTTGGCAGAAATATTGCGTATTTTTCAAAGTATCAAAATATACATGTATTGATATTTTGAAAAACATACTCAACTTCTAACCAGTTTCAGCTAAACGTTCCAAAACTTCATATACCGTACTTATTCATTTTTAGGTGAACTCTGTCTACTGGTATCAAAATTTTGTGAAAAATTGAAAAATCTCAAATTATAGAAATTTTGATAATCTCAAATATCTCAGCAACCACTCAACAGATTTTGATGAAACAAAGTCCACTATCCTTAGAAGGTTCCGCCCTATCAAAACTGCAACAAAAGTCACAGAAAATATTATATAATAAAAATGTTGATTTTTAGGATTTTTTCTGATGAGCTAATTACGATATTTCAAAATTTCCGAAATTTTGATGCAGGAATATGACCAACAATATGTACTTTCATATGGAACAAACCGTGTTAAAATTGGCCCAGTAGTATTTGTCAACTTATCAGGTGTAGATAAACTAATGTCCATGACTGTACACTCATGGTCAAAAGTTTATGGACACCACTTTTCCCCCGTTTTCTCAAAAACTACCTGAGCTCTATAAACCATCCTGCTGTGCATGTACCTTCGTATTCTGGATGACTGACGCCCAATACAGGTGTAATGTGTGAGGATGCCCGCTTTATTGTTCGGCGGGCACTCAAAAACAGAAAGACATGTTGATCAGTGCCTCCCTCATTGTCACGTTGCCGCTCTTTCCGTCAATCTTTTGTTTGGGGGCATTGGCAAACGGGGGGCAGTGAAAAACATTACACCGGTGGGCCTACTCACTATTAACTTGACGGAAAATCAGGGCTGGGTTGCACAAAACTCATGTTAGCATTATTAACTTGGTGTTAGCGCTAACTTTATGTTAAATGACGTAAAAATCCATTGTCTTTTTATGTCATCTAACATAGCGCTAACACCAAGTTAACGCTATCGTGAGTTTTGTGCAAACCGGGCCCATGCCTTCAGCATGTTCAGGCTAATGTGCTGGGTTCCATTGTCAAAAGTCACGCCCCCGCTTTTTCTGGGTGTTGCACTCCGGCAATGCACTAGAAACCACTATTGATCGCGTGCACAACGACAATGACGTCATTCCCTTTCACGTTTGGCGTTCGCGTTCAAGATCTTAACCTCTCTATTACCCGAAGCGGAAAACGCAATGCATTGTAGGAAATGCCCAAACTGCTCACAGCGCCACCTATCTCCATTCTTCCGACCTAGTGAGCCAGTCCAGAAGTAGGCCGCGCATGCGCGGTAGGAACTAGTTTGGGAAATGCCACGTCCTTCCCAAACCACGCATGCGTGGATCATGAATAAGTTCCGGTTTCGGAAGTTTGTGTTTTTGCTTAAATTCATCCTTTTTTTGTCGAAATATTGTCCCATTCGATGACAAAAAGTTAAATCTCTGGTGTCCATTTAGAATTTAAAGTGTGTTCTTCCATACAGAGAGATGCGATCTCAAATTCGACATTCAGAGTAAAAAAAAATCGAGCTTTGTTGGCGAGCGTATTTAGGCTGGAGAGGCCCTGTGTGTCAGCACAGTGCATTTTGTACGGACAAATAAAATGGCGACTCCCCGACCAATTCACGGAACTGTTCCCGTCTCCAGACTACACAACCAGGGGCAGGGCGGAATTCATTCGAGCACTGCTACCCAAGGGCAGGGTAAGTTCACCGTGACTTGACCAGTTAGCATGGTTGGCATGGTTTACACCACGCGTCCACGGGACTGGTCCGGGTCATGTCATCATGCTAATTACCGTCCTCCACCACCGTCCACCACCCCTTTTGCACTGTTATTGTGCCGTCATCCACCTCAATATTTCTTTAAAACACCGTTTTCTTTATTTTGTCTAAAAAAATAATGTAAACTGCATCAGAATCGCTGAGAATATTCTGTTTTTTGTGATCGTCCACCACCACCACGATTCTTCAGTCAGCGCCACCCTCGGACGCCCATGGAACCAGGTTTGATGACAACGTAGTTCCCGAACTCACCGCCCGACGGTGGCGCTGACTGACGAATCGTGGTGGTGGACGATCACAAAAAAACAGAATATTCTGTGATATGATCAGCGATTCTGATGCGGTTTACGTTATTTTTTAGAGAGAGATAAAGAAAAAGATGTTTTAAAGAAATATTGAGGTGGAAGACGATACAATAACAGTACAAAAGGGGTGGTAGACGGTGGAGGACGGTAATTAGCACGACTGGACTGGTCCACCATTAAATATTATTATTAGGCCTAGGCCTACATACGCCCGGTTCGTAAGAACACCGAATCGGACCGGATCGGACCGAATTGGGACACTTTTGCACCGAATCGGAGTTGGCTTTGGTTTGGTATGAAGTTCAAAAACCAGTTCTTATATGTTTATGGAATATCATGAACAGATATTGTGTATCATCCGGGAGATAATTGATGTTTTTGATGAATGAACTCCAATTCTGGCTGTTGTTCAAAGCCAGGCGAATGTCAGCAGCTAGTTCCCATATCTGCCGTCGACACAGTCGTGGCGCTACAGTGCTAATACCGTCGTTGCGCGACAGCATGCGTGTTTCAGACGGTAGATTTCTTACAAAATGCAACGTTAAAATCGAAATTTGTCTTTTATTTTTATTTCCAAGTCATTATACATGTAGTTCATGGTTCTTGCGTAAGAAGAAAAATGAATGTTAGTTGATTCCAATTCGGTGACTTTATGCTCCGATCCGGTCCGATTTGGTCCGATCCGGTGTTCTTATGAACCCACATATATGTACGCCTAGGCCTACCCTCAGGGTTCCTGCAAGGTCTTAAAAAGTCTTAAATTTGGCACTTCCATTTTCAAGGCCTTAAAAAGTCTTAAATTTGATAATTTCCATGGGAAGGTCTTAAAAAGGTCTTAAATTTCATCTCAAGGCAGTTGTAAAAAATTGGCAGGAGATGTCAGGAAATCGCATCTCCGGGCGACTTAAAATCAAAATTTTTCTGGGGGAGGGCCCCCAGACCCCCACCCCACCCAAGTAGCCTACCCACTTTCTTGGCCGTGATGATCACTGTCTTTCTTCCCTTGCGGAAACCCTTCCAGGGATGTTCGGGGGCTTCATTTAGAAGAAAATAGGTCTTAAATTTTGCCGATACTTGGTCTTAAAAAGGTCTTAAATTTGGTGCTCCACAGGCTGCAGGAACCCTGTACCCTACCGTAATGGTAGGGCGGCAGCTGCAGCTACCACCTACCGGTAGCTAGACCTGTACATGTACCTCGTCCTAGGCCTTGGCAATAGGCCTACGGTACCGGTACAACAACCACGTCCACGATGATGATTGTATGCCTGGCGCCTATAAAAAAGTGGCCATCCATTGGCCACCGTCCAAATCATCCTTGTGTTCTGATAGAGTGATACTGACTTGATAATTGTGATTTTATCAATTTTTCAGGTGATGCGTACCAAGGAATGGCCAAAAGTTCTGGGATGCAGCCTCAATATCAATTTCCATCACAGGACCAAGGAATGTCTGGGACAAACATTTTTCCCCCTCGACCAGGATTAACTCATTTACCAGGTCCTGCTATGATGCCTCTACCGGGCCAACAGGGGGCCCCATTTCGTCCACCAGGACCCCCTCGTCCCAGTGAACCTAATCGTTTCCCTGCGGGAAATTACAGAGGACCTCGACCTGGTGGAGCTCCTGGTAATTTTCCAAGTGGTGTTCCTCCCTCGGGCTCCGGTTATCGACAACCGCCAACATCGCTACCACAGTCACGGCCAAATATGTCAGGTCTGCCTCCTCAAGATCAACCTTTGATTAATGGTTATAATGGAATGACTCAATCTCCTGCTCGACTGGTTGGACCTCCTCCAATTCAAAATCCAGGTCCTCCGCTCATGGTTTCCCAGACAGGAATGCCACCTAACTCACAGGCAGGAACGAACGTCGTAGGCACTACTCCTCCTAGAATGGGCCAGCCTTACAGTTATACTGAAAGCTTGCCACCAACTGGTCAAAGTATGGCACAAATGCAAGGCACATCAATGTCAGGCATGACTGGTGCCACACATCAGCAGATGGGCACACCTGCTATGCATCCACCCACAATGAATCAGACTGGAGGAAAAATGACTGGTAGCAGACCACCGATGATGACGACGACTGGACTGGCGACAAGTATCCCTCAGCAGGCCGGTCCTCCTAGAAATACTCATCCCAGTGGGATGCCACCACGGCCAGGACAGTCTAAAGGTGAGTTTTTAACCGACGGGTTGACCCTGATTGATGTCAAATTATGGCAGCATTCTCCACATTAGTTTAACTCCTTAACTGGGTATGGTGTACTATTACGCCATTACGAAATCTGTCTGTCACTTTCACTTGCGAAATATTAGCCGCATTAAGCCATACCTCACTGATGCGGCATGCAGGTCTTTAGTCCAGGCAACTGTTGCCTCCAGATTAGACTACAGTAACAGCCTCCTGCATGGTATCAGTGACTACCAAATGAAAAGGCTTCAGCGAGTACAGAATGTGGCGGCATGACTGGTAACTGGTGCTAAGAAACGTGATCATATCACACCAGTCCTCCAAGACTTGCACTGGTTGCCAGTCCATCTACACATCAAGTTTAAAGTCCCAGCTTCATCCCCTGTCCAGCAGCATCAATTACTTGCTGTAACCATGGTAACTGGTTCAACAATGAAAAAAATGTCAACCGGCTGATGGTTTGTTCGAAATTCTTACCGACTTCATAAAAAAGCAGACTTTTTGAGGGCCCAAGGAGTGCCCGCCGAACAAAAAAATGACTGAGAGTGAAGTGGATCCCAAACAGGAAGTGACGTAAACTCAGGAAAAATGGCAGACTCGGGGTATTTCGGGTAATACACAAGCCGCCACGCTGGAGGACACCTGCTGCAGAGGTGCAGCGAAATGAGCCGTGCATGCTCCAATGACGTTACGTCAAACAATGGCGTGGCGCACTTCACATGAGTCACGTCACGGTCGGCTCACAGCTCTGCGTCCTGTGTACTCCAGCACTACTTGTGACGACGTCGTCGTCAGTGCAGTCATGGCAGTTGCGGCTGGGGTGCTTCCTTCTACAGCAGGCCCTTTGGACGATTCGCTTTGTTTTCACCCGGGTTTTCAATTCAATCCAGCTGCTATCGTTCATAACTTACAGACGTAGGTGACTTTTTGAATTTTCATGCGCTCAGTGGTTAGTACGCCCCACTGAAACTTTGAATCGAGCACAAAATGGCGACGATGAGACCTTACAAATGTAGCCCGATGTTGGCCGATTGGTTCCGAATTCCTGAGTTGACGTCATCATTCCGACGATTACCGGAAGTTTCCGATCTCATTCTGT
>NMRB01001312.1:110051-122904 GCA_002633025.1 Notospermus geniculatus
ACCCCCCCCCCCCCCACTCAGATTGTTACACGTATGTGACCGTATCCGCGAACGGGAAAAATACGGAAAAGGGGTCTTTTTCTAGGTTTAAGGTACCGGTATGGAGATTTTCCCTTAGAAATCATCAAAAAAGGGGTGGCATTCGGATCTTGGGTCCGTTAAATTCCTTCAAAAAGAGTATGAGGACCTCATCAACACTGTGCACCGTATTATACATGTAGGGTATGGTTTTACGATACGGCGATGGCAACTTTTCCTCCCGAAGCTCTCCCGCCCTGCAATCCCGCGCTAACTGCAGTCGGACCCCATTTGTTTATCATACACGCCCCGCAGTGAGCATGGTGAGGCACGTGACTCGTGAAAATTGCCCGGAGAGAACCGATGTGGAAATTAAAAGCCCTCATAGGTCGTATTCAATAAATAACTCTGCGGCATCAACGCCCGCTGTACTTTCGAGCCTACAACCCGATGAACGTTGATTAGTCATCATGGCACCTGATGTGAATGGCGTATCTAGAAACATAATTCTGATGAAATTATCCTGCTGAATAAAGTTGTAAATTTTGTTTTTTTCCAAATAAACATGTTAAATGCACTCATTTGTGTTTGTTTGGTCCTGACATAAGGGGTATACTGACAAGTTTTTCACCTTACTAAAGGGGCAGATTTTATAGCAAAGTCCTTTAAAAAGGGTGGTAAATATTGCCTCGGTCCCATTCATAAGTGGGGTCATAATTACATTTATTCCCTACCAAAGGGTGTCACTCTGAAATTCTGGCATAAGCATACATGTAGGTACCCCCCAAATTAACTGAGTCGGGGGGGGGGGGAGCTACATGTAAACACATGCGTTTTCATGTGACTAAGAACCCTAGCTCATTGCTGATCACTGAGTGCAAACTCTCCTATCTTTACAGAGGCGCCCTCTCAGAAGTCTTCTCGAGGCCCGTCACCACTCCCCGTCCAGCAGTATGATGCGATGGAAGGTCAGTTCCTCCCATATGGGACAGGACAAACACCAACTTCTCCCCAAGGTGAGTCGCATTGTCTTTTTGTTGTAGAAAATAATCACTAAGCAGTTCTGTCAAAAAGAACGTGTATAGACCTTTCCAATAAAGATGGTGGCCTACTAGTTCTACGGCATGTAGACTGGTTCCTATCTTTATCTCCCCGCTTTCTGAAAAAGTGGGGAGATACTCTTTTACCATCCGCCGTCAGTCCGGCTGTCTGTTCAAAAGTGATATCTCCTCCTAGACCAGATTGGCTGGGTTAGTGTACGCGATGAAAATTGTAGATCCCCTTTGGTTCAGTAATAAAAATTTAACACCCGGGCTACTGTACTGGACATATAAATTTTATGAAATAAAAAAAGATATTTTCAGAATTCACTGCGGATGTCAGTTCGGGAAAGTTCCAAATTTGGAAACGTTTCTGATTTTGGAAGCCCAGCGATTCCAATATTGGCAACGTTTCTTTTTTCGGAAGCGGTTTTCGATTCCGATATCGGAAATATGGGACAGGACAAACACCAACTTCTCCCCAAGGTGAGTCGCATTGTCTTTTTGTTGTAGAAAATAATCACTAAGCAGTTCTGTCAAAAAAACGTGTATAGACCTTTCCAATAAATATGGTGGCCTACTAGTTCTACGGCATGTAGACTGGTTCCTAGCTTTATCTCCCCGCTTTCTGAAAAAGTGGGGAGATACTCTTTTACCATCCGCCGTCAGTCCGGCTGTCTGTCCAAAAGTGATATCTCCTCCTAGACCAGATTGGCTGGGTTAGTGTATGCGATGAAAATTGTAGATCCCCTTTGGTTCAGTAATAAAAATTTAACACCTGAGCTACTGTACTGCACTTATAAATATCAAATAAAAAAAGATATTTTCAGAATTCACTGCGGATGTAATGTAATCATGTCATATCTCTGCTGACAATTCGTGGAATTAATAACATATGATTTGATTGTGGTGAAATTATACATTTCATTCATAAAACTAGCAAAACAGCTGGTGGTCTTGCTGTTGGTATGGAAGATTTTTTGAATGACGACACACTCGCAACACACATTGCTGGTTTATATTCAATCAATAAATTCAGCTGTTGATACAACTGATTCAAGTGAAATCAAATTTGCACACATTGGCTGAAAGTGTGTTTTACCGTTCCGTAGATGATATTTCAATTACTGTGTGGGTGACTGAGCTTCTTCTCATATCATCATTATCGTATTGAAAAATTCTTGTGTTGATATGCTATGTAGATGGCAAGATCATCAAAATCCAATAAATCAAACAGTTTTGTTTATATGTAACCAGGCTACGCCACTGTACACACCAATGTGTACTTGAGCATTTTCTGGTAATTACCGGTACAACATGTACATGTATACTGCAGTCTTAAGGCCTGTCTACACCATCAACATTTGCAAAACATTTCTAAAAACATTGAGTTGCAACAAATCTGCAACACCCTTGTTTTGGTATTTGTTGCACAGTGTGGACAGACTTGCAACAATTCAAAACATGTTCTGAAAATGTTTTAGAAATGTTGCAGAAGAATGCACATGATACAATGTATTTCTTCTGCAACATTTCTAAAATGTTGCAGAAGAGTGGTATGTGAACTCGGGCATAAATCTGAAATTGTGCCTTCATCTGTGATATTCAGGCAGAGAGATGTACACAAAAAAACATATTCTAGTCTATCATTATACATGTATGAAGTTTCAGATGAATAAAATTTCATTCATTATATTTATGACCACTAATTAGCCAGAAAACTCTAAAATTTCTTGCCAACCCCCTGCACCCAACCTGCTTGTGAAAGGAGCCATTCATTCCTTTCACAAGCAGGTTGGGTGTAGGGGGTTGGCAAGAAATTTTAGAGTTTTCTGGCGAATTAGTTGTGGAACCGGGGACGAATTTTCCTGTAACCGGAATGAATGTATATAGACCATGTGCACGTGACGTCATCATTGACGTCATAATTTGCACGTCAGCCATTTTGGACGGCATCGGACGCTACGAATGCGTTGGACGTGCCGTCCAAAATGGCGGCATCTCGACGTCGCGGTGACGTCATAATCGTTGCTGCACGTCCTCTATAGGCCCTAGTATCAGATGAAAGCAGAAGCAATAACGCATCTATTTCAACCGTTCAAAGTCAATTTTAGGCCCCACAAACCTTGTTATTCAGTAAATTAGTCTGCTAATCCTCTCTGATGTCACTGGTGCGAAGAAAATGCACTAAAGTGCTAAATATCTCGAAAAGTTGAATGTTAACGCAAAATTTTTGCGATGCCATTTCCTGGCAGACATGTTGCCAAAGTGCCAGGAGAGTGTCAGTTAGAGCTGGAGCGCCTGCCCGTGTTAAGAAGTGGAACAGAAATCCATGCTTTGCCAATGTTGACGATGGTTGCCTCGAGCACTTTAGGAGTTAAATGAAATGAACGTGGACATGTATAAATGTTTTTTTTGTGTATTTTGCAGGTGCCCAGCCTCCCAAGCAGGGTGGCATAGTTGGATGCAGGCAGTATCCGCAGATGGTACGTATGACTTGTGTAATGCTCACCTCTCTGAGGCGTGCTCTTCTTATGGCGTGTCATCCGTCGTTGTCCTCGTCCGTCATCGTTAACTCTTTCACTGCCCGCTCTTAAAACGACTGCAGCCATCCCCGCCCAGGCCCTCTGGACCTTTTTGGCAAGTTGCCAACATGAAAAATAAAAAGAGTTAAAAAGAGTTATTTTCACTAAACTGGTTTTATTTGGTTCCTTTGATCGTCCTCTTTACATACATGTCAATAGTTATTCTTTTCTGTGTGGTATTTCTCAATCATCCCACTCTATGTAGCAGTAGTTTGCACCTTGGGCGGCAAAATGGCATCCAAATCTCCACTGAGGCTGCTATTCTTATTGATGATGCCACACCAACACACATTTGCCCAACAAAATGATCGTAGAGTTCTGTGTATCATATTGACGTAAGCACACCACAAGTAGGCCTATATCTTTTTTAATAACATGGACATAATGCCTGCTAGTATTATTCATGTTGACATCATAATTTTTTTCTTTCATGTATTTTTTTCTTTCAGGCCCCTGGTTATAACCAGGCTACATCACCACAGACCCACTTTGGTAATCAGCCAGCATTCTCCCAGTCAGAAAGCCAGCCACAAACCTCACGATACGGTAACCTGCCATCTACATCTCAGTGGGGAAACCTTCCGACTTCACCGACTTTCTGTCAGCCATCAAGCATGGGGAACATTCCTCTGCCACCCCCTAGTCAGAACAGTCAAGTGCCAGGTGTAATACCAGGACAGACGTCACAGGCAGGAATGACGTCACCACAGGGTATTCCAAGTAATGCACATAATGGACATCACCTGAATCAAAACATGGGAAACAGTGTTCTGGGAAACCTGACCACGAATTTCAACAGAATGTCATTTCAGGTGAGGGTTCCCGCTGTTTATTTATTTTGTCAATAAGTTTTCAAGCTCTTGTTTTATTCCCACCTGCCGACACCATCAGCAGTTGCAGTATGTGCCTGACGATGGCTCACTTCATCTGGGCTTCTGAAAATTCTTTTCCCTAAAGCGGGGAATCCACACGTGGTTTTCAACCTGATTTTGCTTTGCGAGTTGCTTTGCAACTGGCTTGCTTTGCAACTGGACGCTCGATCGCCGTAGTGGACTAGCCAGACGTGATTTCCACGAATGGCAAAGATGTGGTCAATTTCAGGTCGGCGACCGGTATCATTTCCTTTCGGTCATATTCAATCGCAGGTAGCAGGTTGCAAAGCAAGTCGCAAAGCAGAAAATCAGCAGTGGATTCCTAGCTTTACCCAGATGATATTTAGATTACAGAGCTGAAAATGGATGATTCCTGCAGACCACTAAAATAACAGTGGTCACTAGCAATCATTGCTCAAATTTCTTGAATTTTAGCATGGAGATACAAGAGCTATGAACTTGTTACAAGAAAAGAATATTCTCCCAAATGAGCCTGTCGAACCACCACCGATACGGTTACCAAATGACAATAGAAAAGTCAACTGTTCGCCTGAGTAAGTACATGTAATACATGTTGGTCCAGAAAAAATGCATGCTTCTAATATTGTTGGTATGAATGGTGGGGATCATGACCCCTGTGTTTACCTCTGAAACAACTCACATCCCCGCATTGTAATCATACATTTCTCTTTTGATGGCTATCTAGAGATGGGAATTGGGGGTAATGATCCTTTGGTTCATCTCTGCAACAAGTTTGACAATTTCCTAATAGCAGTGCAGTGTCAGTCAGGAGATTTTCCTGCGGGAGCTATCGGTCACTCCCGTGGATTTGTCACAGGAGCTATGAAAAATCACTCCCCAGATGTCCCTCAGGGGAGTGATTCACACCCGTCAGATTGTCCGATTTGTCGTTCATGCTATTAGGAAATTGACGAACTTAATTCTGAATGATTAGCAGTCATGTCTGCAATGCCCATAGCTATCTCGTCCGTCTTTTCTTATCTTTTGTAATGCCGTGTCATATGTTTTTATTACAGAATATTCAGATGTACAGTGAATGCTATACCACAGACACAGGAGTTAAGAAAATAAATATTGGCCTACTCTTCTTTTTTAAGAACTAATACTTGCCTTCTTCACAGTGATATCTCATGCTCAGAAATTTTTTTTGATATCTGTTCAGGCCTAGGCCTACATGTATGTAGATCGCGCCATAAAAACAGCCGATATTGGACGGTTTATTTCATCAAAAATTTTGTGGGGAAACGCCGCATATCGCATCTCCGCACATCTCAATTTTCAAAATTTTTATGGGGAGATACCGCACCCCTCCCGCTGTGGGTTTCAGGCGCACGGACACACACAAACGGACCTCTCAAACTGGCTTTCCTGGCCGGGCAATTGACATGACTGATGCGACATGCTGACCCAAATTCCTGGCGAGAACCCTGAGATTACAGAGCTAAAAATGGATGATTCCTGCAGACCACTAAAATAACAGTGGTCACTAGCAATCATTGCTCAAATTTCTTGAATTTCAGCATGGAGATACAAGAGCTATGAACTTGTTACAAGAAAAGAATATTCTCCCAAATGAGCCTGTCGAACCACCACCGATACGGTTACCAAATGACAATAGAAAAGTCAACTGTTCACCTGAGTAAGTACATGTAATACATGTTGGTCCAGAAAAAATGCATGCTTCTAATATTGTTGGTATGAATGGTGGGGGTCATGACCCCTGTGTTTACCTCTGAAACAACTCTCATCCCTGCATTGTAATCATACATTTCTCTTTTGATGGCTATCTAGAGATGGGAATTGGGGGTAATGATCCTTTGGTTCATCTCTGCCACAAGTTTGACCATTTCCTACAGTGCAGTCTCAGTCAGGAGATTTTCCTGTGGGAGCTATCGGTCACTCCCGTGGATTTGTCACAGGAGCTATGAAAAATCACTCCCCAGATGTCCCTCAGGGGAGTGATTCACACCCGTCAGATTGTCCGATTTGTCGTTCATGCTATTAGGAAATTGACGAACTTAATTCTGAATGATTAGCATGTCTGCAATGCCCATAGCCATCTCGTCCGTCTTTTCTTATCTTTTGTAATGCCGTGTCATATGTTTTTATTACAGAATATTCAGATGTACAGTGAATGCTATACCACAGACACAGGCATTACTTAATAAAGCTAGACTACCTTTAGGAATTTTAATACACCCCTTTAAAGACTTATCGGTAAGTACACGTACACTTTTAACTCAACTGGATTTAAGCCTATAGACAATTCTCGAATTAGCAAATCTGCGCACTTCCGCCGAAATCGCAACCACAACCTCGATCTGAAACCTAATGACGTGACGCAGTCCATGATTCAGCAATGGTCGACTCTGACGCACTTTGAAGTCACTGTTCTAGGGTTGTCTGCGTCACGTCATTCAGCTTCAGATCGAGGTTGTGGTTGAGATTTCGGCGGAAGTGCGCAGATCTTTGTCGGTTTCGTCAATTTGAGAATGGTCTATTGCCTATAGATGTCATGTGCATACTGTAAACCGTGAAATTTTCGCGTGTGTTTTATTTTCGCGCTCGAGGGTCAAAACGCGAACATAAATCGCGCGAAAATCATTGGTTCTTGAGGTTTTATGAAGATGAAGGGTTCCAATCGCGAAAAATTATTCTTCGAGAATTCGTAGACCCCAAAAATCGCGAACATTTAGCGCGGCGAAAATATCACGGTTTACAGTATGACACACAGGCGAGCACATGGACCCTGGACCATTTCATTTCATCATTCAGTTTCGCATTCTGCCCTTTTGATCTTTCAGCAATTGCCAGTTATACAGTCGAGTGTGATAGTGAGGTGTAGAACGTGTAGGACGTATATCAATCCTTTTGTCATATTCGTTGACCAGCGAAGATGGAAGTGCAACCTGTGTTACAGAGTAAATGAGTGTAAGTAACCATTTACACTTCCAAACTGCCCCATGGTTTTTTGAGACCAAGGAAAAAAAATTATTGTTATTTTCTCCTCAATTTTTGGAGAGGAAAAAAATCACTGTCAATCACTGTCATCAGGCCGCCAGTGTCAGCTGACGTGACCACAAATTTATGGGATGTAAACATGAACGCAAGTTCACAAAATATTGCAGTTTATACATGTAGCAAGGTTTAGATAATAACATATTAAAGGAGCTCGACGTCCAACAAACAAACAAACTGGTTTGTTTACAAACAGTGGCTAGCAAACTAGTTTTATTCCTTCGTGAAGGTGGCAGCACCAGTAGCGCCCCGTAGTCAATTTGAGAATGGTCTATTGCCTATAGATGTCATGTGCATACTGTAAACCGTGAAATTTTCGCGTGTGTTTTATTTTCGTGCTCGAGGGTCAAAACGCGAACATAAATCGTGCGAAAATCATTGGTTCTTGAGGTTTTATGAAGATGAAGGGTTCCAATCGCGAAAAATTGTTCTTCGCGAATTCGTAGACCCCAAAAATCGCGAACATTTAGCGCCGCGAAAATATCACGGTTTACAGTATGTCATACAGGCGAGCACATGGACCCTGGACCATTTCATTTCATCATTCAGTTTTGCATTCTGCCCTTTTGATCTTTCAGCAGTTGCCAGTTATACAGTCAAGTGTGATAGTGAGGTGTAGAACGTGTAGGACGTATATCAATCCTTTTGTCATATTCGTTGACCAGCGAAGATGGAAGTGCAACCTGTGTTACAGAGTAAATGAGTGTAAGTAACCATTCACACTTCCAAACTGCCCCATGGTTTTTTGAGACCAAGGAAAAAAATTTATTGTTATTTTCTCCTCAATTTTTGGAGAGGAAAAAAATCACTGTCAATCATCAGGCTGCCAGTGTCAGCTGATGTGACCATAAATTTATGGGATGTAAACATGAAAACAAGTTCACAAAATATTGCAGTTTATAGCAAGGTTTAGATAATAACATATTAATTATTCATTGTGGAAATTTGCTGTCTTCTGTGGTGCATAAAATATGGTACCGCATGCAGTCAAGACGTAAGGTCATTCGCGTGTGGTGCATGGAAGTCATACGGAAGAGACGCATGATGTGAAGTATGATACACACTAACTTCGACAAGGCAAAGTGCCAGGCCTGTGCAACAGACGCCAGAAAGTGAACACAATTATTAAACCATAAACCACAAACTACAATATTTACCAGTTGACTGAACACAACCTTGGAGTGTTTGCAGTAGCCTGTTCAAGTGACCCTAACATCATTAGGTAACTGTGACATGGATTATTTACCACTGACTTGTGCACATTTCCAAGCTTGGCACTTTGCCCATGTTGAAGTTAGGGTGAATCATACTATATCAGTAGCATTTGCAATGAATTTGAGCGCACCTTCCGTGTGACATACGCGGATAAAGGTAGGTCCGTTGCGCTCTGTACTTTGGTTTCTTTTCTTTCATAGCCATTAAGTTAACATTTTGATTTTCTTTTCTTTCATAGCCATTAAGTTAACATTTTGATTTTCTTTTCTTTCATAGCCATTAAGTTAACATTTTGATTTTCTTCATTATTCATGTCCATTTATTTGTACTTGTAGCACTTTTTATTTCCTCACCACTTCAGTTTCCTCACCAATTCAGTTATACAGTACCGGCACTTTATTGTGGTTTAGAGTTCCATAGATTATGCTGCGAAGGAAATAAAATTTTGCTCAAAACAGATCAGATAAATGGACCATTTGCTTTTCAGGCCCGGAAGACTTCCAGTTTGACCCAATGTCCAAAACATATGGAGAACCCACGCGACGGCCTGAAATCAAATCGGCTACAATCGAATTCATAGCCCCAAGCCAGTACATGGTATGTGTAAAAGCCTTTAGGGTCAAAATAAAGTTTGATATTTTGTGTTTCAGTACAGCCTTATGTATGGATTTCATCAGAGATTTTGGGTGAAATTGGGGGTGCGCCTTATAGTCAGGTGCGCCCTATAGTCAGGAAAATACGGTACTTTATTGTCGTTTAGATTTCTTTAGATAATGCTGCGAAGGAAATAAAATTTTGCTCAAAACAAATCAGATAAATGGACCATTTGCTTTTCAGGCCCGGAAGACTTCCAGTTTGACCCAATGTCCAAAACATATGGAGAGCCCACGCGACGGCCTGAAATCAAATCGGCTACAATCGAATTCATAGCCCCAAGCCAGTACATGGTATGTGTAAAAGACTTTAGGGTCAAAATAAAGTTTGATATTTTGTGTTTCAGTACCGGATGAATTCCAGTTCGATCCAGTGAGTAAGTCGTATGGGGATCCGCTCAGGCGACCAGAAATTAAGTCGGCTACAATTGAATTTATAGCTCCTTCAGAGTACATGGTACGTCATTCTGTGATCACTGGTCATGTGGTGGAGTTGTTTTCACTATCTGGTGCTGGTGGATGTTCAATGTACCGTATTTTCGCGACTATAGGGCGCACCTGACTATAAGGCGCACCCCCTAATTTCACCCTAAACCCTTTATGAAATCCATACATAAGACGCACTGCCCTATAAGACGCAGTCCTCAGGTGAACCACAGCAATGCTTCAGTGCACACATTACACACATACAATGTATTGGCTGGTCAGTCTGCGTTGTTATGCATCAAACTGACCTGGTTGTATGATTAATTAGCTTGTTGTAAAAAGCTAATTAGCTTGTTGTGACACTTCTGATCACCCCCACTTTTAGACCCTTGTTCATGAAAAAAGCCACGCCTTATAGCCTGAAAATTACGGTAGTCTCTTTTAATGCTATTTTATATGTACAGTCACTGACGAAAGTTTATCTCCACCAATAACCCTCCATAACTACATGTACTTAATGGTACACTCCGCCTTTGGAATGCTGAGGGCTGTATTCATAAAGGGTGTTTAGCCTAGTCAGCGTGCAAGTTCTGCATTATACAGGTTGTCTGATGTCTGTATGGTGCTTCACCAGAAGTGTTTACCTGCAGGATAATCACACGCGTCCAACTAACTGTCCTGTGTGTACCGGTAAGTCCAAGAGGACAAAGGAAATGTTGAACGATCAGGCAGGCTTGTCTAGAATTTGTCCAACACTTTCTTTTGACCTCCCACACTGAGACGCAGGAAAGGCAGATGCGTGTGATCATCTTGTGGGTAAATGCCAGAGATCAGGCAGCATACAGAAAGCAGAACAATAGTTTTCTAGGCCTTTAACCTGTGTAAGGCAGAATTTGTACGCTGATTAGGCTAAACACCCTTTATGAATACGGCCCTAAATGTTTCACCTCAAAAGTTAACAAAAACCCACGTGGGACGTCATTGATGTCGTCGATGTACAGGAGAGAGCATGAGCGCTGGCCTCACCAACACTGACGTGACGCTGCACCTTGACGGGGTTTGGCCTGTCGACGTGTTCCCGACAATCAACTGCCACGATCTATAGTGGTGACAGAACTTGCACTAGATGTGCTTTACCAATCAGCAGAAGGGGAATTTGGGCTCTGGGCTTGTCGATCCAGTGTGTTACTGTCCTGTGTGTACCGGTAAGTCCAAGAGGACAAAGGAAATGTTGAACGATCAGGCAGGCTTGTCTAGAATTTGTCCAACACTTTCTTTTGTCCTCCCACACTGAGATGCAGGAAAGGTAGATGTGTGTGATCATCTTGTGGTAAATGCCAGAGATCAGGCAGGATACAGAAAGCAGAACAATAGTTTTCTAGGCCTTTAACCTGTGTAATGCAGAATTTGTATGCTGATTAGGCTAAACACCCTTTATGAATAAAGCCCTAAGCCCTTTATGAATAAGCCCCACCTGGGACGTCATTGATGTCGTCGATGTACAGGAGAGAGCATGAGCGCTGGCCTCACCAACACTGACGTGACGCTGCACCTTGACGGGGTTTGGCCTGTCGACGTGTTCCCGACAATCAACTGCCACGATCTATAGTGGTGACAGAACTTGCACTAGATATGCTTTACCAATAAGCAGATGGGGAATTTGGGCACTGGGCTTGTCGACCCACTGGAGCATTTATGTTTTGTCTGTGGTTGTTGTTATGATAAAACAGTCCTTTTTACTTCTGATTGTATGAAATGTAATTTTGTGGAAAGTAGGCTGATATTACACACTGACATGACTGAGTGATGTCTTTTAATGCTCTGTTTAGGGAAGAGCACTGCTCATTTGGTACGCATATTCATATTTACAGCTCCGGCCACCTCAACCTGCAGTTTATCTATTCCTGCTGGATGTGTCTTTCAATGCTGTACAGTCAGGTAAGATTCATGTTTGATACTTGGCATGTAATGTCTGCATAAGAAAGATGTATGTGAGTGATGTGACCCGTCACCACAAAACGAGTACTTAGTCGCTCTGAAGTTGCCAGGTTGGGACCAACGTTTTGCCAATTTCAGTAGGCCTAGGCGTATTGCCTGTCTTTTGTAAAATCTGAGTGATTACATTTCTTCCTTTATTTCTTGGGAGTTATTTTGGTTCATCCTGGTTCACATCTTGTGCGACTTGATGCCTGATTTGATGTGACGGGTCAAAAATATGAAATGAAGTCCTATATTTAGCTCACCTCTGTGAGGTGAGCTTCTCCCATGGTGTGTCGTCCGTCGTCCGTCGTCGTCGTCGTCCGTCGTCGTCGTCGTCCGTCGTCGTTAACAGGGGTGGCACGTTTCTAAACCGTTTGGGTTACAGACTTGAAATTTGGTGTACAGGTACCCTATGGTAAAAACTATCTCTGGACCGAAACTTAGCGCTGCTGCTTGTACACTCTGGCCTGTAGGGGGCGCTTTGTGAAAACCTTCTTTCGGCCATATCTCCTGAACGCTGTTAGCCAGAACCACGAAACATTTATGGTGGGTTCCTCTGATGAGACTACATCACATAAATCCCGGGTTTTTGATTTGACCTACTTTTCAAGGTCACAGAGGTCAAAGTTCAAAATTCACTGTTTGGTGGCACATTTCATTATGACCTCCACACACCTCGAGTGTGGAGGACATATTGATTTCGCAGGATTTCTTTCTTTCCAAGGATCTCTCCAATTTTCGGAGGTTTATTTCGCGTTTTGCAAAAACTACCGAATGGATCCCGCTGAAACTTGCTCACGACCTGTAAAAATATATTCCCCATCGGCCAGTGATTGGACTTGAACTTTCTCGCATTATTAACCGAGTTTGGGGCCGTTTTTGTTGAAAATTTTCCGGCTCGTTCATGCTCTCGGCCGCCATCAACAATCGCGTGACGTCACCAACGCAGAACAACGTCACGCTGGCTTGGCGCGCTACACAGCACGTGCTCATTGATTATGTTGATTTACGGTGTTCTATCGTTC